>JAZHPD010000016.1:31086-213109 GCA_037575805.1 Lecanicillium sp. G3 | reverse complement strand
CCCCGGCCCCCCCCAGCTACCCGCCCCCCTGCCACGCTTTCACGTTCCACCCCCCAAAATCGGGGCCCCAAACCCCCCCAACCCCCCCCCCCCCCCCCCCCCCCAAAGCTTAAAGAGTCCGAATATGCGCGTTCAAACTCTGACTGCGCCTGCGAGCCCAATCGCAAGTCTCACCGTCGTACGACTCTGCCTCCGCCGATGAGGAAAGAGACATCTTCTCTCACCGCAGGAAGCCCAGCTCGTTTGGCCCACGGGGCAAGTAGAAGACGGACGAAGCCGAGGCTCGGCCTACACGGACAGGCAAATCAAAGCTGCCCAGAGTGTCGTCGGTTCTTCCGGGACCCAGCTGCGGAGATACGCAGAAAGAATCCATGGAACACTATCCAGTGTGGTGGAAAAACAAAAGAACAAAAAGAGTCAAAACAAATGCAAAAGAAATTTGATCCGATGCCGTGGTACCCTCTGTGCATGTCTCGTCCGTCACGACGCCTAATGCAATGCGTTCTGCAAGGTACACTCCAGATGAAGTGCGCCTCTTGCTTGTTTGTTACCTGTCGTAATTTCATCGAGCGACCGACGGACGTAGTCTTTTGACCTGCAGCATCTCAAATTACCATGCATGTCTCTCCAGGGGACCCTGGCTCCAAGCCGCATCATATGCACCTTGTTTTGGGGGCATGGACTCGCGTTATGGCCTAACTATAGACTTGTACACGCCCCTCAGCAAAAGAAAGCATGGCCAGCCGGCTACTTAGTTAGTTTGAGCTGTCATGTTGACTAGCAAGTCTCTTGTTGCCAACAGAGAGCCACCACCGGTCCTGCATGGACGGATCGCAACAGGCCTGTAAGAGGTCAATGCTGCGGAAATTCGTTCTTCCAAAACAAAGCCGAAAATTATCAAGAGAAAAGAAGCGACAAGGCGCAATCACCGAGTCTATTGGCCTGCTTGCGCCTACCAGCTGCCAACAGAGTCCACACATGCATTGCACTAGTTATGCTTGGGGGCTGAGGACTATAAGCCCAATAGCACAAAGAAAACGCTGCTAGTAAACAGAGAAATACCAAAACAATGCAGCCGGTTATTTCAAATCGCAAGAAACTAATCTTACTTGATTTGTCGCAACGTGCACGTACCATTCAGACGTCATACCTCTCTGCGCAATTCATCGCCGCTGCAGCGTAACAATGCGGTGGGCTGGGAGACAGCCCGGCTCAAGTGGGCTATAACGCGCCAGTTTCACCTGATGAACCAGATTTTCCTTCTCGTCATATTTTACTGCTCCTTCCGATCACTGACTTTCAGCTCGACATGTTCAAGATGTGGATTAAAGAGAGCGCAGTTGTGGTTCAGTAATATGTTGCATCAATGCGACTATACGAGACGACATGACCGCTCGCGATACTTCTCGCGATATTAATTTCACGACAAGACGCACATACCAGATACACAAGGCTGCCGAGATAATGCGGGCATACGGTAAATCAAGTACTCACGGACCAGTAAGAGCACGACGGTGCTGTGAGATACATCTTTTTGATGAGCGCATCACGCGGAGACGTCGTCGCCTCTTGAACTCTTGCCGTCCGTCTTGCATGTGCGCGGTGGCGTTCCGCGCTCTCTGATTTGTCCACGGCCCATCTTGTCTCTCACCTCAATCTGCGTCTGTGTGCCTCCGTAGAATAAATAAGGGAAAAGACTTCTGTGCCGTCACACCAGACGGCGAAAAAGGCCACACACAGCACAGACTGTCAGTGGTTATTTTTAATTTTTTTGCTATCTATAGACAAGTGGCATAGCTGCCATTTTGACACTTTTTATGCATGCGCAATGCATCAAATCAGCGACGCGGATGGGCATAATGCGACGTTTAAGCTGCGAGAGTGCAGCAGCTGCTCAAAGCCACGGAGAGAGAAGAACGTGTCTTTGATCGCACAGCCCATGACAAGGGTTTTTTTTTTTTTTTTTTTTGCGCAACATTCCGAAAACTAGTTGTACGGGATTCAAACACCGCAATGGCCCGACTGCAAGACGGCGTCAGATCAGCGAACGGCCCAGCTCAGAAACCGGCGAGACACGCAACTTGGGTGGTTGCCGACGACCACAGAAGAAGAAAAAGCAACAAAAAGCAAATGCCGCATCACATGGCTGCCCGACGATCCAAGAAACATGGCAAAGTGCCCGGAAAATGCGGTGTCTGGTACCTGCGTATCTTCTGCGTATCTACGCAGCGGTACGTGTGTGTGTGCCCGTGTGCCTCTTCCCCAGCCGTTCGTTTCGGCGACTGCGCGGGCGGGGGCGCGACTTACCTCAGTGTAATCTCTTTTTCCGCCCAGGAAAAAAGAAAAGAGCTGATTTGTGTGTGTGTGTGTGGTGTCCTTCCAGTTTCATGTAAGACAAAGAGGGCGACCGCACACCCACACACAGACACCACTTACAAGAAAAAGCAAAAAAAAGCTCTAACAGAGCGTCTTGGAGCGAGACATGGAAGGAACAAGAAGAACAGAAAGAGATGGTCTTGTTCACCGTCCAAGTCAAAAAGCAAAAACCTGCCACCCGAATTCTCCGGCCATGTCTCAACTAGACAAACAATATATTACCGAGTCGCAGCGTTCGGCGTCTTGCACTCACACCCACTGCCAAATGGAGTAATAGCTAAAGACAAGGGGGGAGTGTGCGGTTAGGCGACTAGTTAGTTTAGGCAATTAGGACTCGACCTACAACGTCCCAGAGTAGCTGTGCGATCTGAGACATTTCCTTCTTTTTTGCTCGCTTCGTCACCTTCCATTCTCTTTGTGGTCCCTGTATGCAAATCCCCCGTAAAATCGCCACTCACGCCCGACGTTTTCTGGGACCAGGCTCGCCCACCTCAGTTGGCACCCCCGTCATGTCTGGTCAGTTCATCAGCTCCAACTGGTCCTGTCTCTCGATTCCCGCCTGGGTCCTCTCGGAACTGGATTGTGCATTTTCCTTTTTAATTACGCCGCTGTTTGGGGCGTTTGCGTTCGTGCGGTTTAACTCTTTGTCGCTGGCTGTCTGATCCACGACTAGGTTCCTTCGGGCAGGACGGGCAAGCGCATTCACTAATAGTGCAGAGAGGGTAGAAGAGCTTTCCATCCCATCTGCTGACCTGCAAGTTCGTCATCCCCACACACCCGACACACTTGCACTCATGTACACATGAGAGCGAGGCCTTGGCGAGTCAAATGCGACGCGCAGTTTGGCAAGAGCATGAGACAAGAGACCAGAGTAATAGAAATGGTAACTAAGCATTGTGATTTGTGACCTGCGAGGTCGCGCCCATTGTAAGCTACATTATAGTTATGTACTAGAATACAAGCTATCCACTTTCTCGGGGTCCCAGAGCACGTATATCGGGCAACTCCATTTGCAGCCATAAATTTCTCTTGTAAAAATAAACGACCTATGATCCTCGTCCGACGACCATTTGTGCTGACAGCCTGGTCAACAGCGGCCATGGCTTGTTTTTCCATTTGTGCCCTTCTCCTGCTCATCAAGTACAGAAAACAACGTACTTTTAACATTACCCAGCTCCTGGCTGGGCTAATACCCGCGTGAAGCTTCATAAGACATGTTCTCCTCTTATTGTGACAAAAAATTCTCCCCTCCAAGAGAGACGTTATAAAAAAGGTGTCAAAAACTTCCGCGAGTTTTGTCCGAGAAATTAAGAAACGTGGTGTGAGACGGCCCCCCGAGCCAGAAAGCCGAAAGAAATCCTCAGCACTCCCTCCAGTTGGATATCAATTGCCGTGACGCATTAAAAAAAGAATTTCGAGCAAGAAAAAAAAATGAAGAAAAAACCGATTGCGCCTTTGCCCAAGACATAGAGAAGATAAGTCTGCAGGATGTTCAAGCGAGTGTTGTAGTTTGTAATGTTTGTAATTATTAATTCTTGTCGTCTTGACAGGAAGAGAGCAAGCAGAGGAAGCTCAAAATGCCGAGTGCCATGGAAGTTGCTTCGGGTGTTGGCCTGGCTTCACCAAGACAGGCAGCGTTGCATCGGGTTTTGCATCCGCACTGCCTTCTACATTTTGATCTTCTTTTCTCTTGCCTCCCGCCTGAGGGCTGCTCTCGCGGAATGTATTATTGAGAGGCAGCGTACCGTGTGTGTGACCGTCATGCGAGCGGCTGCATGTCTTGGTGGCTCAGGCCACTCGGACAGAGACAGCCCGCCCCGCTCAGACGGTGCAAGACAAGCTACACACTTGCAGTCATTGCCTGCGATCTGGGTACACACACACACACACTCAGACGGTTCACTGAGCTTTGCGTGCTGCTCAGTAATCTTCATGCTTTTCAGCCATCTTGGACTTGGGTGGGGCTCTGCGCTTTCGGCTGCGCTCTTCTTGCTCGATGATGGGCACGGCAGCCGGGATGAACTCAACGCCGCGGTTACGGCTATTGGGACGGGCGTGCAACTTGCGGTGGTTGTTGAGGTTGTCTTGGCGGTTAAACTGGTCCTTGCCGCAGAATTCACACGAGAAACGGTTAGGTCCCTCGCCGTGGAAACTAAAAAGTGTTGGTTAGCTTGGGGTTGATGTACTAGAGTGCGTGTTACACGTACGTCTGCTTGTGTCTCTTCAGGTGCTCGTTGCGGCGGAAAGCCTTGTGGCACCCGGGGTAGTCGCACTTGCACATGGCCCTGCGGACAACGTCGACGCCGTTGCCCTCACCCTTCTCGGACATCTTTCTCGAGGCACGGATCTGGGCACGCTGCAGCTCGGAAGTCTTGCGCTGAATCTCGTGGACCATCATCTTGCGGTGGGCACGTAGGCGGTTGGGCGAGGGAGGAGCACCCTGGAGGTAGTAGCGGCCGATGGGCGACTGGGAGTGACGCTCGAGGTCGAGTGACTCGAGGTTGTGGGAGGGGAGGCTCTTCTGCTGAGGGAAGAGAGAAATGGGGCTGTCGTTGGCGCAGGACCATGATGACGACGTGTCGGCCATTTCTGAGCCAGACAGGCTGTGTGTGGGAGTCATCATGAAGGATCCGGGGCCCATGGCAGCCTGGGGAGAGATGGTGTACATGTTGAAGGAGTTGGGAGGAGTCAGCGAGCCCATGGAGTGGTGAGAGGGCATGTTCATGCCGAGCATGGACTCATAGTCGGTGTTGATGTGCTCGACCTTGCGGACGGGAGTCGAGGGCAGGACCTCGCCGAAGCCCATGTGGTCAGGCTCTGGCTTGACGTTGCCGAACATGTACTTGGACATGTTGGCAGTGGACGGAGGAGTGAGCTCGCCGGCGTGGTGAGACGCGCCAAATGAAGCGTCAAAGTCGAGAGTCAGCTCGTTAGGAGTGGATCGGCGTGAGGTAGGCGTGAACGGGTCGCAGGCGGACGAGGCAGACGAGAAGCTGGTGCCCGTCGACGGGCAGGTCACTGCCTGGCTGTACATGCTGAAGTTGTCGTCCATGTCGAACCGGAAGTCGGATTCAAACTGCATCGTGGTAGCCATCGGGAAACAGTTGATGTGCGGTGTAAAGGGAATTAAAGAGTGTGAAGAGAAGGTTGATGTATGGCTGGATGGTCTGGTTGGTGGTTGTCAGAGGGAAAAGGAACGTATGATGGATAAAGAGATGGACAAGATCAATATCCAGGTCAGAGGCCCGTAGTAATATAAAAGAAAGTGAGGCAGGTAGGCTTGGAGGAAGCAAGAGAGGAACCTGGGCAATAATGCTCTTTTATTCCGAGAGGACGGACGCCCCTAAAGATATAGCATCCAGGTGGAATGAGCTGTAGAGGAAGCTGCAGGCCGGACTGAGACACCAGAGGCGCAGATCGGCCCCGCGAGAATCGTGAGACTGCGAAACCTGCTGGGCGGTCTTTTGGGCGCGAAGGGGAGTGGGAAGAGGGCGTGCGAGCAACCGTGGGAGGGCGTGTGGGGGAGGCGTGAAGGTGTGTAAACCGAAGTGGTGTGGAACCGAGGCGTGTCTTTTGCCAAAGGCCGAGAAGAGGGTCTCGAGGTTGCCGGCGAGGTGTGTTAGAAAGACGCCGAGAGACAAGACTGTGTGTAAGTGGGTTTTGCTCTCTCTC
Source organism: Lecanicillium sp. G3 (assembly GCA_037575805.1). NCBI lineage: Eukaryota > Fungi > Ascomycota > Sordariomycetes > Hypocreales > Cordycipitaceae > Lecanicillium > Lecanicillium sp. G3. Next base: position 207,061 of record JAZHPD010000016.1, on the reverse strand, counting down.
TGTAGGTCAGGTCCAGCGAGCGTGGAATGGACCAGGCGATGCAGCGGGAGGGGTGTGCGTGATGGGCTGGGTTGCTCGATGAGCCGATCCCAAGGAGGGCCAAGGGGTTCCACCGAGACTATCGACGGTACAGATGGAGTCGGTTGGTAGCAGAGGACGACTTGGATGCCCTCTGTCTCTGGTGTCTGTCCCTCGGAGTCTATCAACTCCTGGCCCTTAGGGCAGAGCTAGATGGTGAGGTAGGTGAAGGGAGCGTGAAAGCGGGCCTGGCTGTTAATTCCACGTAACTATGGTGACGGGATGAGCGACGAGGACTGAAGAGCAAGGTGAAGAGATGAGAAGGAGGTAAAAGGTGGGATTACGAGGCTATGAGGGGCAGCCCGGAGCGAACGACGCAGAGGACCTTCTTGCCATGGTAGCGGTATTAGGTGGTATCAGCTGTCAGGTTTTGGGGAGGAGAGAGTGCCGCCAGCATCGTCTTTTTTTGTGTCTGTGTGTGTGTTCTCGGCTATGGTATAGGCTGGAATAAAGAACGAGAAAGCGAATAAAGCTCCGAGGGTGTATCTTTTGCCCATTCCCAAGCTCAACGAGTGTAAGAGGCGGCTTGCTTTCCAGGGGCCGTGCCATGGTCCCGGTATGGATTTGAGCTATCAGCATGGGAGGCTGTACTAACACGAACTAACAGCAAAGCAAGCACAGCCAGAGGCAGACACCTGTAGGTAGGCCAGACAGACGTCAAACTGCGGGCTCGGTTGGGTAGGGAAATGGGGATTACGGGCGCCGGTGTTATGAGTGACCCCCTCAGAACAAAGAAACAAGCGGCGCAGGCGGGCCAGCTTCGCCTGCGAGAAAAACGAAGCACGCACACACACGGCAGAAGCGAAGCAAAGCAATGAGAAAGCGGCTAGAGGAGCGGCATAGCTCTGCCCAGAAGATCCACCACCCAAGCTGTCGGACGTCTTGAGCATGCATGATGGTGGTTGGTGGATCGGGGCACTGGCACCGTAGCTTCGGGAGGAGGCGCTGTTAGCATGCGTCAGCCCGGTCGGGTTTAGTGAGCTCGCCTTGGCCCTGAGACTCTTTGCAAGAAGCAAAAAAGGTAGTTTAACTATAGCTAGCCTGGCTGGAAAGAGGTTGCTGGTAGCCTGCGTTGGTCGCGCTGACTAGTGGGCAGGCTGGAGTGAGAGCTGACAGAGTTGATGCCCGGCTCGGCGCTGTGTCAAGAGGGAGCGGGAACACTCGATCACCGTCTGTAACTCTTCTGTAACCAGGTGACAAAACCATCACCCCAGGACAACCCGGCCCATAGTACAAAATTTCGCTCCAAATATACGCCATCGCTCAGCGATAACGGGCAGGAAGGGTCCTCGTGAGAAAAGCGGAAAATAAGAAAACCTGCTCAAGCACTAATAAAGCCATTATACGAGGTTTTTTTTCCCTGTGGCGTCGAACCTCCCTCCAATAAAGTGCACCTCTATGCAGCCTGGGTGCCGCAATTGGGGCCATGAGCCGACAAAGACTCCTTGGCCGCCCACTGCGGCTCTCTACCGCCTGTACAAAATCGCGGCGCGACGTGGCAACCTGTGGCGCACGCACAGAGAGTGTGAGGCGTGTGACTTTTGGAGACGAGGTGGTCCTCCCCTGTCTCCCGGGAATGCCGCTCGAGGTTGACAGCGCAGAAGGCCCCTGCTGATGGCCCTGGAACGCACAAACATCCAGCCCAAAGCCCACTGCAAGTTCCCCCCGACAACAAGAAACCAGGTCCCTGAAGGCGGGAGAAAGCTTACCTCCACCCGCAGGCTGCCGCCCGTTGGCTGCCTTCCATCCCGCTGCCGTCCGCCCGGCCCTCTCCCGCTCTCAGGCACCTGACCGCCGGCCATCGGCCAACCTTGCTGCCTTTGCCTACGAACTGTTCATTGAACTTGGGGTCGAACAGCTGCTAACTACTGTTGGCACGAAGCTTTCAACAGCCGTGAGCTAGCTTCGAAGAAACTCATTACATATGAACCGCTCCGGTCGCCTCATCTCACGGCTAGATGGCTGCTAACGTTACTGCCTTACTGCATTGTTCCCTGCTAGGCAAATAATGTAGACTATTATCGAAACGTTGTCGGTCGCTTTTCCCCGGTCCTCCGACGTAATAATTTACCAGAGTTTATTACTTTCTTGCAAGCGTTAATCAATTGCCCAGCCAAATAGATTGCAGCCACGGTTCTGTCATGTACCGTCTTTTCTGTCATGTGCCATCCAACCGTCTGTCAACTGCTAGTCAGGCGTTTGGTTACAGTGGAATAGCGTAACAGTTGGCCCCCGGACGTTAATGCTCTATATTTATTGGCTCTGGCGCCGCGGTAGCTATTATCGGCTGCATCGCTCAGATTACAATCTAATCAAGAGATGAAGAGTTCCCATGTAGCATAATATTGTCCTTGTTAGCTTCGCTTTGGACAGATTCTATTTGCATCTGATTTCATCTTTCAGCTACTGAATTGCTCATACGCGCAATATCCCTACCCCAAAACGATCCTCCACTGCGGTTTCTCCATAGGAGAGACCCAGCTCACATCCTCCACAGAACATTGTGGCGCGCCACAAACACGCACAGTAGTCAGAACAGAGAAGGAAGAAACGAAAGAAAGTTTTCTCTCGCAAGGCCCCTGGTCCCTGTCGGTGCAGCCTCACGGTCACTGTGTCGCATATCCACGCATTGCGCCGCCTTGTGCTTCTGACGGTCTTGGCCAGGTCTCGGCAGAAGGATGGAAGCCTGCTCGCGCGAAAAAGGAAAAAAAAAGAAAGAAAGAACCTGGCACAGGCAAGAAAAAAAGAAGAGAGAAGCAACATTGCGACCACGCCGGAATTGAGCGACGCAACGTAGCAAATGCTCCGTGCTTGTTATAGTCCACCCAATCTATATAGATCTATTCTTCACGTACAAAAACGTCGTTGTGCTGCGTCGACATCAGGCCATTGCGTCAGATGCGTGGATCTTATAACCAACTGTTTTAAGCTCTGTGCCCGCGGACTACAGGCTGTTTCGGCAGCTTCCCATACACGCGGTATGCATATTGGGCGGTGCTGTTTACGCCGCACGCAAACTTACACACACCAAAAACGCGCCCCCAGCTGTTTTGGTCTCCATCCCGGCATGCCGCATGCCGCGCGGCCAAGTTAATCTCCTCGTCATTCTTATGCAACCATACGGAGTATTGTGCGATGGACTATTGTGCCGCGAGTCCTTCTGGAGACATGGGATAAAGTGTCAACTTCTGACCGCCACAAACCTAACCGAGTGTTACTGTCTGTTCGGTGGCCTTTGTCTGTGAGGCCAGTGTGTGTCTGTGTGCTCACTTGGTTCATCAGATGACACCCAAACCTGCCCACACCACCTCGAGTCGGCCACACTAGACTCACCTCGAGAAAGCGACCAGCAAGGGGGGATCTTGAGCCAGGACAGCCCAGCCGGCAGTGCAGGCAGCTTGGCGGGCATGGCATTTATGCTAGCATGATCAAGCATGCTGCGATGCTGCAATGTCAATTTATCTTAAATGAGGTGCTCGACGCCTGCCTATTTTTAGCCGTTGGTTATTGGGCTTCCAAGCTTCCAAAGCTTCCAAAATAGATCCCCCAGACTAAATTAAGACTTTTACTCATCGTTAAGTTGGTAAACTTTGTCGAGTCGATTCGCTCTGTGACAGCCGGATGATGCCAAAGGCCTTTGGTTACAGATCACATTACCTTACACGGCGACGCACAAATCTCTGCTTAGAGGGCCCGATTTCATTTTGGGCGTGGCCACACACCATATTCTTTTTGGGACCCCTCTTAGTGGGAATCCCGAAAGAGGTTGACATCTTTCGGTCCTTCCCTGGAATGGAGATGATGGCAAATTTCCCGCTTCAAGCACCACCTTTTCGCCCGCCTCTGGTGAGACACTTGGTAAAGTGGTTGCAGGCTCCGTCTACCTCTCTTCTTTTGTCTGGCACAGCTCTCTCTGCGGCTAGTCTCGCAACAAGGACAGTCTCTCGCGCCCTCCGAACTCCCCATTGTTGCGCAAAGAACCGATGAAACTAGTTCGAGTCGAGCTCTTGGCTTCCCTCAGATTTAGACATCTCTCGTGCATACAGCCCCAACTGACAGATATTTCCGACTACTGACGCAGCGTACCTGACAGCTTACCACAAACAGTTCGGCGTAAGATGTGTCCTGTATTCTTCGCCCCTGTGGCTTGTCGTCCTCGGTGCTGCTCTCCGCAGCCACTCCGTACTCCCGTGGAGCCTTGGTCGCACAACAGGATGACGAAGATCATGGCCGGCAGGTATAGAGTTTTGAGCTCCCGCAAGTCTCACAACCCACCCTATTTACGGATAAAAGGTGGCAAGTGGTGGAGACCTGGGTCTGTGCGACTGCAACCCGTCCCATATTCCCAGGCACCAGAGCAACAGCACTGGTTGGCTCTTCTTGCACATTCAACCTATGGGACGTGTATCGCCCTCCATGTCGATGTAGTCTCAACGGTAGACGCGAGGGCGAGCTCAGCGTCGTTCGTCTTCACTGAACGCCCCCTCCCTCTTCTTCCCCAGACCGGTCACCTTCCCTTGCTTTCTGACAGCTTGATGGTGTTATGTCTGTGCCTGAAGGGAAGCCATTGACTCCGGTGCCTGAGCTATCTGCTCCTTCGCAAGGGCAGTGTTTCTATCGGTAATTTCGCTTGGGCGGGACTGCGTGTCTCTCTCCGTCGGCTATTGCCTCTGCCTTGCTGCAGGGGAAGAGCGACGAAGATTATCCAAGAATCAACGGAAACGGTTGTTCGAATTGCTGACGACAGCTGCAGCTACCGCGGCTTTCACTACGCCGACGTCGAGCATCTAGAATTGTAAACGCGCCACAAGCTGTAGCTGTTCCCCCACACTATGCCAGGGTCCCCTGCACCCTTCGGGCGGTAGTTGGTGCACATGAGCAGACTGAAAGCGCACAGAGAGCCGGGTAAATGCTCCGACGCCTGTTGTATGTACGCCTTCTTTTCCACTCATGCACACGAGCACTTTACTGGCCCAACAGTTATTGGAATTCTTCAAAGTCCGTAACGGACAACCCATAATTTTGACTGCAAACTACTACTAATTGAGAAGCTCACTGCAAGTAAAACGGCACCGAAGTAATCATAATTATTTTCCTTTACAATGCAGCCTGATTAGTTTCTTGACTTCAATCTTCTCACGCCCAAGTTGTGGCTGAGTATCCATTGCTCGACATATAAGCCGCGATAACTAGTTATACAATGGATCTACTGGTTCGAGGGCAAACTAGCGAAACCTTAACTGATAAACATGCGAAGCAGGCCGGCACTGGCCCAGGAAGCAATGGCCATGGCTAAACGAGGAATTACAAAAGCCACCCGCAGCGGGCGGGGGCGCGGAGAGGAGAACTACATCATCATTTTACTCTCGGGGTGGTTCCGTTTCGTGGTCTGCTTACTATCCTCCGCGGCTCCGGCCTGTGTTTCTCTTGCGACGGGCCAGAGTTTCGGGTCCGGCACGCGTCAAGTGGGCACGGCCATTACCGACAGCTCCGGTAAACTGTGGCTCGCTCTCCTGCTACTAGTTACACAAAGGGTAGAGTCACCGCACTGTACCTGGGTGGACTTACATGGATAGGGAAACCCAGTCCGGCTGAAAAATGCAGCGACCAGGATTGTGATGAAAAATTGAGAATGGCTCGCGTCCGATTAGGAAGTGTCCTCCGGAGGTGAGGATCCGAAAAGTTAAGTTTGCATTCTTCAAGTCTTTGGCGGGGGCGGTGAGGCGTTTCCCAAGACCACATCACCGTTGTGGCTCTGGCTGTCCAACCGCGCAACCAAGTAACCAAGGGCGTGAAGCCTAGTCTGCCATCTCACCACCTTGGCAACGGAGCCAGTTCCATCAATGGTGACGAAACGCAGTGTTGATGGAAAGTTGGCGGACGCCGCATAGCTGCGAGGGAGTGCGTCTCGTCGAAGACTTTTTTAATTAAACGCGAGAACAGCAATCAGTAAAGGGCTGACGCGCCGACGCGAATAATCAGCATCGACAAAAAATATAGAGGCCACTATCACACCACGCTGGGAAAAATGCGACGGAGGAATCGATCCCTGCGCAAGGGAGGAAGTAAGGTGGTGCCAAATCAGTACACCCATTGTGCTTAGCATATGATGTGCTGTATTGCCGCATGGCCCTGCTTCCCCCTCACAAACCGGTGTGTTGCAATAACGGTGTCTGTCAGTTTCTCTGCCTTGAGAGAAGAGTCACGTCTGCCTGTCTGTCTCGCCGCCGACAGCCTGGTGAGACGGCATTTTCTCGCCCTCCTTCCCTTTATAGAGTCACCGTATCGAGCCAACCGGTATAGTTACACTCCAACCGGTTTTTCACGCTAACTCCAACCGCAGATATTGAAGTCTCGCAAAGTCGACCCTTTTGAGCATTGCCGAGATCCATCAAACGCCGCAATATACAGACTTCAGTGGTGAACGACTTTGAGTCAAGCGATTATACAGTTTGGTGTTATTCTTTTACGGCAGGCTTAACACCACAACCGTTACAATATGATCGAAAAGTTTTCTCAATACACTGACATGTTCTCAAAGCTCGGCAAACGTGGAACTCGGCTCCGGCAAGGAGAAAACAAGCCCATGTAGAAGCGCCACGCTGAGATCGAGTGACCTCGGGCTTATGAATGCCGGAGTGTCAACTTGGTGGGTTTCTGATATACTTGCTAAGACGGCACAGAGCAACAACATAACGGGGTGTGCCATGTTGCAGTTGCTAGATCATCAATAGCGAAGCTAACAGGCGTATATACGGCGAGACCCAGTCTGCAACTCACCAACCGCGGCCACACTCCAATTATTCTTCAAAATCTTTTTAACTTTCTCTCACCTCGTTTCCGAATACTGGCCATAAGTGAGAGATTTGCCACAATAGTCGCAATAACGCGGCAGGGGCCGAACCAGGCATTGGCATGTCAACCAAACTCTCTTTCGCATCGCGGCCGGCCAAGCCCCAGCACCAACACCAAAGCACGTAAATGAGCGAATCCAACCTGGCAATAATACGTGACTAAAAGAAAATAGCCCATAGTTTTGTATCTCTCTCAGCCGTCTAGACTCCAGTCTTCGGCGCTGCATCCTTCTACTATTCGAAAAGCTTTGAGGGTGCGCCTTCTTCTGCCGTCTGCACGAATCCAGCTGAACTCTTCGAAGTGATCAATCACATCGCGCTAGCATGACCGCAATCAGACAGAGTTACGACTTTCAGGTTGACAGGTGTGGCGGGCACCTCCGACTGTGGCGGGCGACAAGTCTCGCTCTATCTGAAGCTGCTGTCTTTTTTCCTTTTTTTCTCCTGTACTTGTTTTGCTTTTTGCCCTTGCTGAGGGCAGGGAATAAAGTGGATAGACCTGGTTCATCCTCAGCTGGTTCGTACACTCTGCCAACCCGGGTTAACGTAGGCACACGCTTTGTCATATTTTCTTCTGTATCTCCTTTTTGCTTTTGCGGTTCTCGAGAAACGGCTCAGTTGGAACAAGGATGGACCTTGTCTCCAGCTTGCTAAGATGCACACCCCCGGGCCCTTGTTACTTGTACTAACCAGTTAGCAGAGGCAGCCGGAGATCACCCACACCAGTCCAATCCCTGGGCAAATCGATCTTAACCCACAGCACTGGGTCGATTGGTTCCCCCAGCAAGCGCTACCACACAGAGCGAAATCAGTCTGATGAAACCCCTGTGCCCGAAACGTCTTGACGACTTTGGAAACATGGTAATTTCGTTCTGACTCCTTTTTCTCGGTTGTTGTTTTACGAGGAAGTCCACAATCCCACACACCCCTACTTCGAAGCAAGACTAACATCATTGCGGTAGAGCAGAGATCTCCTCATCACCCCTGCCACAGCTACAGCTCCCGATCGACGCAACCACTTCCGCTCCCCCGCTTCCATTGCAATCGCACTCTCGCGATTGTCCATGTTACTTGGGTGATGGCCGAGAAAGAACCCGGTCGAGAGGGTGCCTCTCCCAGCTCCTATCACGATGGCGGGCTGACTTGCCATGCGGGTGACAAAAAAGAAACGACCGCTCTCGGCTGAGCACCTTCTTTACAAAGTGTCAATTTACTCAAGAATGAGCAGGACTACTGCATCCAAATATGTTACTTACATTCACAATTGACCAAGAATAATAAGCATTCTTTTTAGTTTTTTTTTTTTTTCAATATTTATTCGGTCGTGGTAACGGCCTACTGGTTGTCGAGAACAAACATCGATAACCGACGACCGGTCGTTTTTTCTGTCCCCCCCTTGCTTGCCCCCTGGTTCCTGGGCTAAGTGTGTTCTTATCCATCTTTCTTTTTCCGCTGCATCTTTCCAGAGTGAGACATGGCGCTTCTTGCCTGCCGTCCTCGTGCTCGACCCTTCTCGCTGCGCAAGAGCCTTGTGGCGTTGGTCATACGGTCTGTGTTTTCTTCTCCTGCATCCATGGATGTGCGGCATCTTGTCTCATGACATGGGCAATTGTGACGGCATGCGAAACTAGATGGTATTTTTGGCATGGACAAATCCGAATGTCGAGATCTCGATCCAGGGGACAGAAGATCCCAGGTTTGCTTATCCGTGCCGTCAAAGCTGCACCTTTGGGGGGTAATGTCCGCGACGACATAGTGCGTTCAGTAGTACTATGCGGCTTGAAAAGAAAAACAGAAACAGGATCCTGATCACTACTTGCCACGATGTCACTTGGGACGGGTCTCTTCTTTCTTCCGTGGAGGCATATTTCGTAAACAGCCCATTGATGGCGCTAAAGCAGTTCCAAGGAACAGAGCACTCGCTACTCGGGCTTCGTCGACGCATTATTTATCCTTTCCTGGAAAAGTCTGCAACAGCAATATGAACTAATGCGAGCGATACGCTTCCACAGACAGCGCCAATAGCGCGCACGACTCATCTGAATCGTAAGATACTTCGCACCTATAGAATAAGGGCCCAATAACATGGATTTTGTCACATAAAGGCCCGCATGTAAGAGCTGGTACCACTCACTCGGTTCTGTCACAAAGTACGATATTCACAATTAGGCGATATATGAAGTTAGTGAGTAGCCCATTTCCATCAATCTTCGTATTTTGTGCATAGTCTAGAGCCGAATGAAAGAACCAGTGCAGCCACTCAATGCATCATGAAACTGTTTTATTTCATTTATTTTTTAACGGGGGACTCTGTCGCGATTGTTTTGCAAGACTTCGATTTTGTTTGTCCGCCGACCATGTCTAGTGTTTTGAGTCCGTTTCGACGGAACACATAAGAAGACACAACCTAGCTACAATATAGGCCCCCTGTCACGAAGACTTGGTCTCACAGTACTCCCGTTATTCTCCAGTGACAAATAACCAGCTGGGAGCTCATAGTTTTCGGCTCAGCTAAAGCAGCGCCGCATCTTGCGCGGGTCCTCCATATTCAATATGGCCTCTTTCGGGCATGTTGCCTTGGATACTGCCTAACCGATAACCTGAGAAGCCAACACTGGGGTGAGACCAAATCTGCTGGTAATCGACACGCTTCCAGCTTGCGCGTGATCCGCCACCAAACGGCCTGTCGAGACATACAACTGAACAATCACGAAGCCACAAAGGTCCGATAATCCCCCTTTCTGCCCGCCATCTTGGCGCCTGAAGCGAGATTTCGATGCTACACCCAGATGGACCGGACTGGATGGGACTTGGCACGATAGTACAAATTGACAATGCTGGCCCATGTGCCTAAATTCAGTCTAGAGGTGCTAGCAACTAACACCAAGCTACGGCCGCAGAACACTGCGACTCCAGAATAGCTTCTCCTTGCAATTAATACCCGTGGACAAAAGGGCGGGCGGACAGCGCCGGCGACGTCATTCTGTTCTGGTTCATCCATTCCACCTTATCGATCGCAAGAGAAATAAGAGAGTCAAAAAGATAAAATAATAAAGAAACACAAGACGACTCTGCTGTCTGCTGCGTAAAATTCCCCCTGCTCTACCCCACGAGATGAACCAGAGTAATTTCGCAGACTGCCGAACCGAACAGGCACAGCTGCGACTGAGCACGTACACGCCCCCTCCTCTCCTTCAGATCGCTCCCTGCTTGCTTCTTTCTTGGGGGGCCCGCCGTCGCTCGAACTACTCTCTCGGGGCCTAGTAAAACAGACAAGTCGTAAGTACAAATTGTAATCTTCAAAATGACAAGAGGTTTAGGAGAAATAAATAAACAAACAAATAAAATAAATTTACCAGACTCTCTCGCATCGTTCGTCTTATTAGCGATAAGGAACCACCTTGGAGATCGTAAGGGAGGTGTGGATTGGTGAAAAGAAAAGGCGATAGAGCTCCCGCCCACATAAAATTTGCCTCAGCCCTCACCAACGTTTCCGCGGCTATTCCGTAGACCTCGAACTTCAAGGCCTCTGATGCTTCCTTTCTTCGGGACCTTTCTTGCTTTCGCGACCCCAACTGCTGCGGAATGCAAAGCTCTCAAGCACCTTTTGGCTACTTTTCCTGCCACGCCAAGGTCCGGGTTCCTGTTCCTCGTCCCCCCACCTGCGCAAGGGAGCGTGTGTGATGTACGTACAATGCTGCTAACCCAAAGGCAGCCAGCACAATGGGCATTTTCAAGAGTCTTAGTTGTCACGTTTCGTATAATCTTTAAACTGAACTAATGGTTAAAGATTGGCAAGATAAAATATAGGCTCAATAATGAGGCTAGCAAAGTGCATCGTCGAAATCGCACATCTCGATGCGTGGCTGTTCAGATGCCCCAGTAAATTTTGCTCCGCGTCGCCGATCTCACAGCCCCTAGATTTGAGAGTTGGTCCTTGCGCCGATTGTTTCCGCATCGACGACCTCCTATCCTTGCATGTCTAATTGCTCTCGCGCTTCCCTTTGTGTGCTACTACTACGATCCCCCATCACGAGGACGTAACGAACGCCGGGGTCTGGGGTGTGTACGAAAGTCTCCAACTCTAAAAAACGGCGCAACCAGTGCTCGCTTGACTGCGTCTCGCAGCAGGGTCATCGACCGATTGTCATGGCTGCTGAAATAGCCCGGGGGACCCGGTTCACCTTGCTATTCTACTTGGCGGCTCCGTGTCGAACCCAGATCTCCGTTGCTCTGGTGCGTCCTTGGGCCATGCGCCCTGAGCGGCCTTGCTTCGATCCCTGGCCGCAAAGTCTATAGAAGTTGCCGAGAAGTGGTTGTATTCGCATGGAATAACCCCAAAGGGCGTGCAAGCGACCCCGGAAACTCTTGCTGCCGAGTTCGGCCACGGAGATGGGGTGATAGTTGCAATTTTGTTCATTGTCTATGTAGGTTGGTGTAAGCTCTTAAGGATGGCCGGTTCCCATTATGCCGTGGCGCCAGTGTCCATGCCCTCGTCCATTTGCCCCAGAACCTCGTCCATTTCAGCCTCCGTAGCTTCCAGGCCCTCCGAACTCATGAGCTTGTTGTCCTTCTCCTCGGCTGTGACATAAAGTTAGCATTGTCCGTAATATATGTTGTATTTGATATCAGTATGCGGCTTATTGACTTACTCCGTGGCTCAACCAGGAGGTTTTCTTGTACCTCACAGTCAGTGAGTACCGAACCATCTCCAATTACACTTCGCTTTCCAAGGATACACTTTGTAAGCTTGCATCCTTTTCCAATCACTACCCCGTCCATGAGCAAACACTGTGATAGCTTGGCACCTTCTTGAATCTGGCAGCCGGCTCCAATAACGCATTCCTTAATGGAAGTCTTCTCCTCGACGGTAACATTCTCGGCAATGAGGCTGTCAGCCTTCGTGATGGTTGTCCTCGGCTTCACACCTTCCGGGTAGGCAACTTTTCGGGGGTGTGCAAACGGTGATGCAGCCTCTTGTCCGGCTTCCTCCCAAGACGGCAGCTTGGCCAGCTGTAACGAAATCGCAAGCAAAAGCTGCGCAGTATCTACACGACGAATGATAGACCCAACCTCTTGGATCTTGTGGGAGTGAAGATACGCAACCATAGGGGGCACAGCATCGGACGATACATGACAAACCTTTGTTCCATCCGCAGAGGCCTTCACATCTTGCGACTGCACACCATCGGCCGATTCGCTGCCTGTGTCGGATCCTTTGTCTCCCGCAGAGTCACCTTTGCAGGATTGGAAAAGGCTAAGCTTCTCGGCCAGTCCCTCTTGCCAGCTGGCCTTGGACCACCAGCCAACAACATCTTCTCCAATGCTCTCGAAGCGTTCGTTTGCTTGAACAAAGTCCAGTACCCAACGAGGGAAGATATAAATGTGCGCATCACGATGCGTCGTTAACATGCGGATGCGTGGGTTAGCTCTCAGCAAGCCGTGGCGAAGCGCAAGGGCCTTGCGGTCCTCCATACGATCGTTGAGGGCATCTGTGGGCATGGTGTATACCACTTGCGAAACGTTGGCCAGAATGGAGCCCTTGGGTGGCGTTGTTGCGGATTGTGGCAGGGCGGTGGTGGCAACAAAGTCGGTCTCTTCGCCTTTCACGGTAACGTTGTTCTTGGTCTCGTACCAGACGCCAATACCACCGCTGTGGCGGCTTCGGCTACCATTGGAGAAGCATTTGGACCCTAGAAGATCTGTTGCGCTGGCCGCTTTGACCATCCACGCTTGAAGGAGCTGCTCGGCGCCAAATTCACAGACGAGATCGCAAGGGAGCACCACAAAATCCCCAGTGATGAGGTTGCGAATCTCTGGCAAGCGCAGGACGTCCGCAGTTCCAGAAGTCTGTGTCAGATCTGCCGGGCAGAGGATCTCCGGTCTGGGCATCGGGAGACCAGTGAGGTGTGGGTTTGTACCCATGGCAGCCTTCAAGGCTTTGGCAGCTGAGGGCGGGCAAACGAGTGTGATTTCTGTGCTGCAGTTAGTATAAACTCCTATTAGACATATCCTCCAGGGGTATGTTATGGGTAGCCAATTCCGGGCTTCTGGAGAGGCAATCTTGTTCCCCGTTGTCCAAGAATCGGAACTATATTGAATACTCACTTGAGACGCCTGTGCGATAGCAGAGATCAATCGGGTACCAGACCATGGGTCGGTTGGCGATTGGGAGCAGAGCCTTGGGGTTTTCATCTGGATTCGACGTAAATGTCGGAAACGACGATCCAGGGCCGCAAAGAATGAGAGCTTGCAGCCCTGTAGAGGCATTGGAAACTGAGTGCGGCATGATGGAGGGGCAGTGTGAGCTGCGGGAAGGGCTCGGATTTCTGCACACCACCGGGCAGACTGTCGAAGAGCAGCGGACTGGTAGTTACAATTTCAGAAAGTGTATGCTCTCAGTATCTCAAGTCCCACTCGATGCGGTATAGCTATTATCCCACAACACAACTTCGTCGTTTGAAGAGTCATAGCCAGGAATTATTCACCCCACCAAAGGAAGTCGAGTTTGAGATGTGGCGGTGCGTATGTGGCGGTGCGATTGTTGGGCTCGAAAGTGTGGCTGAGAACTGCGCCACAGACAAGCCGCTGTTGTGTTCACGTGCAGTGGCTGGCCGGCGGGCTGTGGCTGCTTTCGCTACGCAGTGACGCTATTTACCGTAACAGCCTCGGGCGTCAGCGCGTTGCTGGGAAGCGTCCTCGGCTGCTCCACATTGTTGACATTGTCGATGAACCCCCAGCCACCACTTTGTCCGCATCCAAAACGGATGACAACCCCACCCGCAGTTTGCTCGTTTCTCAAGCATTTGCGCAAGGCGACTGTATTCCAAGACACAGCATCGAATTGAGCGCGCTGGTGCAGCCTCTCCCCCTTTGCTTCACTGCCCAGCCAAGCCAGAGCGCGCGCAACCCCTACCGAACCCTTTTCCGAACGGCGCACTCCTGGGCGATGCGACTTCACCTCGGCTAGAACAGCATGCCTTCGCCAAACGACCGCCGGCGCGGCGTCTGGAGCCACTGGGTTCCGCTTGCCGTCACCGTCACCATTGCCAGCGCGGGCCTGGTAGCCTGGGTTCTGAGCCAGCGCAAAGACGAGGAGTATCCCGCCCAAGAGCAGGAGCATGAGCACCTCGACTATGAGAACGCCGATTATGGCGACAATCCGCCGTACGGTGCAACCAACCGCGGCCCCGGTCCCGGCCCCGGCCAAGATACACAGTCGCGGGGCTATGGGGGACAACCTCGACACGGAGACGAAACATATGGTACACATGCCGAGGCCAGCGGCACCAACTGGGGTGCCAGGATGTCTGGGGCCTTGAGACGAACCCCCAGCCCTCAACAGTTTTTTGACTCGACAGGCAAAACCATTACCGCCGGCGTTGCCGCTGCAGGTGCTGTCATGGGCAAGGCGCTGGCTTCCATCCGCGAGGAGGACAAGTACCCCGATGATAGCAGAGTCTGGTCCGAGGAAGCGGACGCCAAGAAGGACCGCGGTCCTGTATCTGCTGACAAGCGCCGCCGAACCGTCGCCGTTGTCGTGTCTGCCGATAGCCCCCTTGGCCGTTTCGCGGACGATGATTCGCACGAACACGCTGTAAGCCCCTGCCGTCACTACTTCTTGCGAGTGCATTGCTGACCCCGACAGTCCATTCTGTCGCATATCCCCCGCCACAACGACTTTTCCCGCATCAAGCTCTTCGTCCTCATTTACGCCCCTGACCTGAAGGACAACGCGCTGGACAACGCCACAAGTAACATACCGCCACCGTCGCTGAGCTCGTCGTTTTCTAACATTGGTCATGATCAAGCCCAAACGCCAGGCGAGGAGACCAAGAGCCCTATGTAAGTCAGCCTACGTTGCTTATGCTCGTGCAGAAAAACCCCAGCTGACTCTAGGTTTAGTGCGTCGACTGAAAACGCAGCTTTCAACGCGGTCTACTCTCAGGCTCTCGCCCTCGTCGACAAGGAGGCCATGATCCTTCCCTTTACTACCCCCAATGGTCACGTTCACATCTTGCGACACCTTCAGCCAGAAATCATCTATCTGCAGCAGTCTCTTAGCGGTGATAATGGTAGCATCATCACCAACATGCAAACCTGGCTTCGCCACGACATTATGCTAGTGGTTGGCGCTGAGAGTGGCTCTGGTGGTCTTGCTGACAGCGAATCTGAAGCTGAGCGTGCAACCAAGACGCAGCAATGGTGGCAGAGATCTGACCGTGTTGGTCGCGGTAGAGGTATCATTGTTGTTGATAGCATGCGTGTAAATGACGACTGGGCGCGTCGGGTCAATGGCATTGAATAAGTCTTCTCGCGGACAGGATTTGCGCATAATAAGTATGTATAGGGTTAGATATTTAGCACCGTGTAAGTGTACTGTGTTACAGACGCGGTTTGATGTGTAAATGTGAATATAATTTGTTTGGATACTTGCCTCTTTTTACTCCCGCGTCGGTTGGTTTTGATCTAACCGTATCGGTATTGCCTATGTTGCAGATTGGCGCAGGGCCAAAATCATTTCCCTTTCTCGTCAAGATATACGTCTGTGTGATTTTCTGAGTCGTGGTGCTGCTGAATTGTCTATGCATAATGTCACGTATGCGATAGTAATGGGCTATTGGCATGCATTAGGGTGACCATGGTCGGCATGACCACAGCGAACGTATTTAAACCATTTGATCCAACACTTCAAAAACTTCAAAACTATCAATAAAGTCAAGCCTTGAAAAATTGCACAAAAACCTGGGAACTAGTACAGTTTGCAATATCATTGATTTTCTACAGGGTAGGTGCATCTGTCACGTGATGCAACTGACGACCGCGATCTCCCTCTAGCAATCGACTTCGTTACTTTGGGGTAAGCGGCTCACTCCACCCGCAGGACCGCCAACTTCACACGCTCATCTTGGCTCAACAACGACTCTCTCATTTCATCCAGCCATTGCATCAGTAAAGGCGCATGCGATATTCCTGAACCTACAGTTACGCGCAGTGCCGCATCCCCTCGTTACCTTCGCGACAGCATCGCCTGGCCCGGCCCCTCCACCGACCCGCGATTCCGCATCGCGACGAACCGGCATCGAAATCATCGATCACCATCCGGCCGCCATCAATGTTCGCGTATCCATCGATTAAATAAGTCATTACCAAGGAGCTAGGAGTGGTGGGCAACTGTACCGCCACGCCAACAGCGCCGGCCGCGGTGCGCGCTTCGAGGAGACATGTCCCCGGCTACCGCGGTGGCTACGCCAACCCCTGCGACCAAAGCGAAGCGACCTACGCCCATAGGCACCGGTATCAACGGTGTCGCATCAACTCCATCATCACAATCACCGTCTATTCCGAATAAGAAGATGGCTGCCACTGCAAAGCCGCCTGCGAGTGCCGGGGGCGGCACAATCACCGTCTCCACAGTTCGGCCTGTCAACCGCCCACGGCGCGACACAAATTCGCAGTCGCTCGGCAGGCATTCACGGAATAGCGCTGGTAGGCGCACCGGATCATCATCTAATGACCCGTCTGGCCATGGTGTTGGAACTCTGCCATATGGTAATTAACTTTTGATGACGGCTGCATGTCCAGGCTAACCATCGCATAGTCGTCTCTGATTCGTATATCCTCTCCAAGCACGCCGGCAGCCCACCTTCCCTTGTCGTCCATCTGCATGCAACACACTTCCGCTTCGATGGACAAGACGGAATGTTTCAGTACAAATCGCCAATGAAACTTTTCCTTGAGCACGTTCGCAGCCGCACCGTCCCTCACGATCTCCTGGAATACTTTGTCCAAGCCAATGTGCCATTTTACGATGGCTGTCTCATTGTTCAGCTCCACGATCATAAGTCCGCAGCGCAGTCCAAGGAAGTCGCAAAGCCTACTCCGGCATCGAAGAAGACGACACCCTCCTCTATCCACAACTACAACCAGTGGCTCACGCCTTCGCCTTATGTCCCGTATCCCAAGGATGAACAGGGCATGACTGAGGTCAAGAAGGTGGAAGAGGAGTTAAAGTCTGCGGCAGAAGCCGAAAAGCCAGAAGCGAATGAACAAGAGGAAACAAAAGTAAAAGTTGCTGGCAAGCCCAAAGTCTTCACCGTCGTATTGCACCCAACACCAGAAAGCTTGCAAATGGACCTCTTCATCAAAGCCACCACCCCCAAAGGCATTCCCGAAACTTATGTACCACCACCGACACCACTCTCACTGGGACCTCCCACACCAAGCGTGGCGATGCCGCCCCCAGCTAAGCGTCAAAGGAGAGATAAGACCGAACTCGATGGCTCAAATATTTACGCCGCGGAGGGACAAATTTTGCTGGCAACCATGGCACCGTTAATATTGTCGCCGACGAAAAACGCCGAAGAGACGATTGCGCTTCTCGAAGCCATGGCACATCCGAAGCACGCAGAAGCACCACCGCAGCCCAAGACAAGAAAGCGCACCGTTGCCGAAGTCGCAGCAGACGAAGCCGCTGCCGCAGACCAGGAGCGCTATATGCTTGTCCTGGACGAGCGACTTTCATCCGGCCCAGCTGGTGGACAAGGTGCTGGTACCGCCGATGGCGATGCCCAGACTGGTGCTGCTGCGTTTGAGCCACGCTTCGAGCGCTTTAAGCTCATTGAAGACATCAAACGAGAGCACGCCGAAAAGAAAGAGCAGGAGAAGATCAAGCAGCAGGAGAATGACAGACGCCTGCAGGAACAGCGTCTTCAGCAACAGAGGGAGCAGCAGGCTGCGGCGCAACGACAAGCGGAGGCTGAGAGAGCCAGGCGCGAAGCAGCGGCGAGAGAGAACCAACTTCGCCAGGCAGAGGCACAACGACAGGCACTTGCCGCTCGACAAGCGTCTGCCCAAGCCGCCCAAGCACAAGCAGCGCAGGCAGCACAGGCAGCACAGGCAGCCCAGAACAACCAAATGGCTAACATGGGCCAGCAGCAACGCAACAACCAGAACGGTCTCATGCAAAACGGCGGTGGTGCCGGTGCTGGTAATAACATGCAGAACGGCATGCATGGCAACCCGCAGGCTAGATTTCCGGCAGCCATGTCACAAGCTCAAGCATCTTCACCAGTTGTCAGACAAGGCACACCCCAGAACATGTCATCGCCCATGGTTGGAAGTGCGCCGATGCAACAGTCCAACTCAGGAGTTGCTGGAAGCCCCCCCAGGCCACCTTCTGTTGTCCAGAACCCCATGTCTGCTCCCATGGCGCACAACATGTCTGCTAGAGGTAGCCAGCAGAGCCACGCATCTGGCACTCCTCGCATGCCGAACGCGACGCCTAACATGCCGCACTCGACACCGATTAATAGGCCGGCAATGGCCGCCACTCCACGCATGACGCAGGCAAGCCCACCGCCTAACATGACGGCGCAGAACTCGCAGATGGGCGGAAACATGGGCATGCATAATAACCATTCGATGAGCCCGTCGAACCCCAACATGCTTGCTCAGCAAATGGCGATGCAGCAAAGAATCATGCAGCAGCAGCTTGCGATGCAGAACGGCGGCATGCCCAACGTCAACGGCCAGCCGATGTCGCAGCAGCAGCAGCAACAAATTCTGCAAGCGCTGCAGCGCCAGGCACTGCTTTCGCAACAAGCCGCTCAGCAAGGCGGTATGCCGACACCTCAACAACAGCAACAGCAAGCTGCCTATCAGCAGCAGCTTCAGAACCTGCAAAGTGGTCAGTTTCGTCAGATGACGCCGCAGCTACAGCAACAGCTGCAACAGATGGCGAGGATGGGCCAGCTAGGTGGTCAAATGGGCAACGCCATGCAGAGACAGATGAGCGGCCAGGTTATGAACGGCAACAACGCTGCGAACATGCAAGCCATGGCGGCCATGCAGCTACAGCAGCAACAGCAGCAGCAAGCCCAGCAGGCCCAACAGCAGGCGGCACAGCAACAGCAACCGGGCCAGCAACCAGGCCAGCCGCAGGGGCAGCCGCAGGGACAGCAGGGACAACAAGGTCAGCCGGGCCAGATGCAATTCGTCCAGCAAGGTCAAAACCCCCAGCTACAAGCCGGTCAGGCCCAGATGCAAGCGCAACTTAACAACCATGCCAAGGCCATCTTCCAGCGCATGGTGGCAGGCACTGCAGGCAGATTTGGTGGCCCGGAGCACATCCCGCAAGAGGTCATGAATAAAATGAAGAGCATGTCCATGATCCAAGCGAACTCGCAGTTGCAATCGCAGATAATGCAGCGACGAAACCAGGCTGCCCAACAGCAGCAACATCAGCAGATGATGATGCAGCAGAACATGCAGGGCATGGGTGGTATGATGGGGCCTCAGGGAGGCATGTAATTTTTTAACAGCCGAGTACGAAAAGGGTGAACGGATTAGGACTGGGTACGGAGCAAGGAGTCTCGTGGACTGCTTTTATTCTTTTATTGTCGTTTTGCCAAAGACGGGTGCATTTCTTTTTGTTGTTTCAACGCGAGCATGGTCGTTTATTTGGGCATGGTTTCTTAATACCCTACGGAAGGAATTATGTTTTTATGCGTTTTGCTTTTCTGCTATTTCCTCGTTCAGTTTCCCGATTGAATTTTGCTCGGGAGCTGGTAACATTTAGTCACTAGCGGTAAGGTTGAAGTTGTGGATGATACTTAGCCTAGCATGCTGCACGAATATGAAATAAGAATTTGTATATGAATGGGCGAGAGACAACAGTTACCGGAACGTTGTGACTTGAGCGTGTAAGGTCTGTTCATGTAGATGCTTCTGGCGTGCAAGGCAAAGCTCACAGCATTGAAACTTGAGAAGCAGGCCACATTATAATCTGCTGAAAGAAAACGAAAACCAAGACTAAAAATAGAAGTGAAGAACGCTTCAGAGTAAGGACAGAAAATTTTTGTCTCTTCCATTGGCCTATTCGCCGCCCTTGAATCTCCTGGTGTCGACTGTTGCAGTGGGACGGCAGAAGTGGGTCACGTGTATTGGACTATTACGACATGGAAGAGAAGAGGGAAGCTGGTCACGTCAATCTTCAGAAGCACATGCGCTCCTAGTAGATCATCGGAACAGGACACATCCGCAAGCGCCGCCAGCTGTTGCATCCCTTCCTTTACAGCTTACTATTCTTAATCAAGCAGCACCCGCGGCCGCTTCCACTCCATCCGAGCGCACACGACACAGCTCGCGCCGTCGAGAGCTACCCTCGCGCCCGATCGAAAGCTTCCCGGCCAGCCGTGCTAAACCCCCACGATGCGCTCCGGATTCTTGATGACGGCGCTCCTCGGAGCGTCGACGTCGGCGATGCTGGACTGCAAAAAGATTCGCATCGATGAACACACGTTTGACCTGTCGACGCTCGGCGGGCCGCATTCGGTCGTCACGTCGAGGGTCGACTCCATCACGGGGGCGCAGAACAACAGGACGTATACGCTCGACGTGTGCGGGAACCTGAAGAAGAGCGGCGATGCGAAGAAGACGGAAGAATGCCCCAACGGCACACGTGGTAAGCAGTACAGGGCAGGCGGAGAGGAGGGAAGACGCCGCAGGCGGACAGCGACTGACTGAGCCTGCAGTATGTGCCATCAACCACGATATCAACAAGGGCGAGGACAATATCAACGAGGTCATTCCCATTGCGGGCTCGTTGGAGAATCACGGCGGCAAGGCGTTCGAGTACGAAGCCACGCGACTAAAGACGAGCAGCTCGGACGACGACGCAAAGAAGGAGGGCGTGCGGCTGGTACTCAAGGGCGGCCGACACGGGGGCAAGGATCAAAGAGCAGTGATTGAGTTTTTGTGTGATCGCAACCAGACGGGTCTGGAGGGCGAGTGGGATGCCGAAGACAAGTACGAGAAGAGCACGAAGCGCAAGCGTGAGGACGAGAAGGAGGAAAAAGACGACGACCAAGACAAGAAGCCCGACGACAGCCAAGAGGTCGAGCATCAGCTAAAGAAGGATAATGCGGCTCTGATCTGGGAGAGCTACGGTGCGGAAGACGGCGTAGACACGCTGCGCCTGACGTGGCACACGAAGTATGCTTGCGAGAAGCGCGACGAAGACAACGACGTCGAGGACCCCGAGCCGAAGAAGAGCAGCCACTGGGGATTCTTTACGTGGTTGGTTATTGTGTAAGTACATGCGTGCAGAGAGAAGAAATCAGCAAGGGCAATGTCTAACACACGTGCAGCGGATTCCTCGGCACGGCCGCGTATCTCATTTTCGGGTCGTGGCTCAACTACAACCGGTACGGCGCGCGGGGCTGGGACCTCCTCCCGCACGGCGACACGATCCGCGACATCCCCTACCTGATGAAGGACTGGGTGCGACGGGTGCTCAACACGGTGCAGGGAGCGGGCAGCCGCGGTGGCTACAGCGCGGTTTGAGAGGTTCCGCTGGAAGAATACCGAGGGATGTGACGCATGAGGATGTATGGGGCTGTATTGGGAATGTGTACGGTAACGGTGAAAGGGAGGGGAGGCGGGCATGTGCGGACTTGGAGTGCGGCGCTTTTTGTTCAAGGGGAATGGGATCTGTGTAGTCACATCTTGTTGCTGGGAGCTGAGAAGGGCTCAGCTGAGACTGCGAGCAGCCTCCAGCCAGTTCAGTCCCTGTCCCGAGACCGCAAGGCGTTGTCCGTATAGCCCGGAGAGCGTGGATCCGAATAAGAGCACAGTGTACAGATAAATGTTACAGTATATCATTACAACGAAAATCGAAAGACGTAAAAGGAACTGAAGTACAGAAAAAAGCCGCATACTATTAATCAATTAGTATAGCTCAGACAATGGCGTAGTGACAGTGACATGGATAGCTTGGGGAGTCATTTCGGCACATGCAGCGGAGCCGCAAAGGCGCTAATCGATAACCGTTCGGGGCGGCATTAAAAAAAGAGAGCCCCCAAGCCTGTCATAGCATTGAGCTAGCTCAGAACCCCAGTCACACCCTCTTTCACTCTTTATCTCCCTCACCGAAGCTTTGTGTTTTTTTTCTGTTCTATTTCTTTCAACATCATCAATTGAAAAAGGAAAGAAGGGGTCAGATACAATCATGGCTTCTCGGGCGGTTATCTCCGGACTGCGCGCTCTGCGTAACCCAGCGACCGCGCTGCCCACGCACCGCGCCTTTGCCAGTGCTGCCGCCGGTGTCGGCGCATCGTCCAACTTGGCCGGCGACGTCAAGTCCAACATCAAGGTATTTTTTTTTGGTCCTCGCTTCGCTCGCTTCTCCCACGATTGCAAAGCAAGCCTCTCATTGCTGTGATTTATTGATCGACCAACAAGAGGACAACGGGATGACCCAATTGAAGAAGAAAAACAACAGGATGCATAACTAACCATTAATAGCGCGAGGCAGCCCTCCCCAACGCCGATCCCGCGCCCGACTCCCCCAGCGCCGCCCTAGTTGACGAGCACGCGGCCTACATGGTGGCCACGTACGCGCGCCCGCCGCCGGTGTTTGTCCAGGGCGAGGGCTCGTGGCTCTGGGACATCGAGAACCGCAAGTACCTGGACTTCACGGCGGGCATCGCGGTCACGGCGCTGGGGCACTGCGACCCCGAGTTTACGGAGCTGATGAACCAGCAGGTGAGCGACACTGCACCGACTGCCTTTCGCGTTCCTCTCTGGCCTTCCAAAAATGAGAAGGCGGGGGAAAGGAAGAGAAAGGGAGTGCTAATCTGAATCGCAGGCCTCGACCCTCATCCACGCCTCGAACCTGTACTACAACCCCTGGACCGGCGCCCTCTCCAAGCTCCTCGTCGAAAAGACGCGCGAGTCCGGCGGCATGCACGACGCCGCCCGCGTCTTCGTCTGCAACTCCGGCTCCGAGGCCAACGAGGCCGCCATCAAGTTCGCGCGCAAAGCCGGCAAGGTCGTCGACCCCTCGGGCGCGAAAACCGAAGTCGTCTCCTTCAACAATGCCTTCCACGGCCGGACGATGGGCGCGCTGAGCGCCACGCACAACCCCAAGTACCAGCAGCCGTTCTCCCCGATGGTGCCCGGGTTCAAGCAGGGCACGTACAACGACGTCGCGGGGATCGGGGACCTGGTGGGGGAGAAGACGTGCGCGGTCATCGTGGAGCCGATCCAGGGCGAGGGCGGCGTGCAGACGGCCTCGGAGGAGTTCCTGGTGGCGCTGGCGCGGAGGGCGCGGGAGGTGGGCGCCGTGCTGATCTACGACGAGATCCAGTGCGGCTTGGGCCGCACGGGCTCGTTCTGGGCGCACGGCGACCTGCCCAGGGAGGCGCACCCGGATATCCTGAGCACCGCGAAAGCGCTGGGCAACGGGTTCCCCGTCGGCGCGGTGGTCGTGAACGACGGCGTGGCCGAGAAGATCAAGGTCGGCGACCACGGCACCACCTTTGGCGGCAACCCGCTCGCGTGCCGCCTCGCGCACTACATGGTCACCAAGCTCTCCGACCCGGCGCTGCAGGCCTCCGTGCGCGCCAAGTCCGAGGTCTTCCGCGCGGGCCTGCGCCGCATCCGCGAGCGCTTCCCCGACCTCGTCAAGGAGATCCGCGGGCGGGGCCTGATTCTGGGGCTGCAGATGGCGGAGGACCCGGCGCCGGTGATCAAGGCCGCGCGCGAGAGGGGCCTGCTGGTCATCACGGCGGGGACGAACACGCTGCGGTTTGTGCCGAGCTTGAAGGTGTCGGAGGAGGAGATTGGGATTGGGCTGGGGATTCTGGAGGAGGCGATTGCCGCGACGAGGGGTTGAAGTGAATAGAGTGCGTGAGATGGAAAAAAATTAGATTTAGACGGCGTTTTTTTTTCTTTCTTTTTCTTTTCGATTTATTGAGTGCTTGAGCTCGGTTGAGCACTGCTGTGCTAGTTTTGTTAATAGATGCATCACGTGGATATAGAGTATCATTTCTCCAAAGTGGTTCAATTGTGATTATTTGAGTATTTCGTTATTTACATTGCATCATTTCATACATTATAAACGCTCAGCTCGCTTAGCACACGGCGTGCGTCTTGCCCGACTTGCCCTGGAGCGAGTGCCCCTCGTCCTTGTACTCGTGGG
Organism: Lecanicillium sp. G3; assembly: GCA_037575805.1. Lineage (NCBI taxonomy): Eukaryota > Fungi > Ascomycota > Sordariomycetes > Hypocreales > Cordycipitaceae > Lecanicillium > Lecanicillium sp. G3. The sequence continues at coordinate 183,145 of JAZHPD010000016.1, read as the reverse complement.
CCGTGTGCTCGTGGTTCTTGGCGCGGTTGGACGCGACGACGTGGGTGCGGACGTACTCGCGCTGGCGCTCCAGCAACTCCTTGTCCGTCTTGCGCAGCAGTCCGAGGCACAACTCGATGTCGCCCAGCAGGTCGTCCGCGCGGCTGCGCGAGAAATCCTCGCGGCAGACGACGCGCAGCATCTTGAGCCCGTTCGTCTTGGGGGCCATGGTGTACGCGGGGACGATCCAGCCGCGGGCGCGCAGGTGCGCGGCGAGGGCGAACTCGTCGTAGTGGCGCTCGGGGTCGGCGCCCTTGTCGCCCTCGCCGGGGAAGCGGAAGGCGACGAGGGGCAGGCCGGCGCCGGACGTGGAAGACATGAGGACAAAGTCGAGCTTCTCGAGGCCGGCGGCGAGGTGGTCGGCGGTGCGGATGAGGTTGCTCATGATGGCGCGGTAGCCGTGGCGGCCGAGGCGGATGAGCTGGTAGTACTGGCCGATGACCTGGGAGGCGCCCTTGGAGAAGTTGAGGGTGAAGGAGGACTGCTCGGCGCCGAGGTAGTTGATGTTGAAGATGAGGTCCTTGGGGAGGTACTCGCAGGAGCGCCAGACGGCCCAGCCGACGCCGGGGTGGACGAGGCCGTACTTGTGACCGGAGACGTTGATGGAGACGACCTTTTCCAGGCGAAAGTCCCATTCGAGGTCGGGGACGACAAAGGGGGCGACGAAGCCACCGCTGGCGGCGTCGACGTGGATGGGGCAGTCAATCTTGTTGGCGACGAGCAGGTCGTTGATGGCCTTGGTGTCCTCGTAGTGGCCGGTGTAGGTGGTGCCGAGGATGGAGACGATACCAATCGTGTTTTCGTCGACGAGCCCGACGGCCGTCTCCGGGTCGATGGTGAAGCGCTCGCGGGTGCAGTCGACGTACCTCTCGTCAATCTCAAAGTAGCGGGCGGCCTTTTCCCAGCAGACCTGGACGGCGGTGGACATGATGATGTTGGGGCTCTCGGCGGACTTGCCCTCGGCGACGCGGCGCTGCTTCCAGCGGCGCTTCATGGCGAGGACGGCGAGCATGATGGCCTCGGAGGAGCCGACGGTGGACGTGCCGAGGGACTCGCCGTCCTGGGCGTGGAAGAGGTCGGCGATCATGTTGACGCAGCGGTTCTGGATGTCGGCCGTGTAGGGGTACTCTTCGTAGTCGATGAAGTTTGTGGGGAAAGCGTCGGTCATGAGCTTGAGGGCTTCGTCTTCCTGGGGGTTTTGTGCGTGTTAGTCGTGTACGTGAGGTGTGAGGGGTGGGCGCGGATGGCGAGTATTACCATGTAAGTCGAGACGAAACTGGCGAGGCTAGAGGGACGAGTTGGCATATCAGTTTCGTCACTTGGATAGTATCTGGCGAGCTGGACGAGACGTACTTGAGCTTGGGGTTGCCATCCAGGCTGAGCTGGTCCTTGATCATCTGGTAGGCAATCGTGCGGGGCATCTCGCCCTCGGGCATGCGGTTCTTGGGCAGGTCCTGGCGGGCGAAGCGGGAGCCGTACACGCTGGTGGCGAAGTCGTCCTTGTAGTCGGCGAGGTGCAGGCGGGAGGTCTGGTGGGCGAGGTCAACGGTGCTGACGCGGGAGAGGTGGACCATGGTGGTGGTGGTTGTTGGTTGTTGGTTGGTGTTGGGATTTGAGGGGTATAGAGGATCGGGGGGTATGGAGGGAAGAAGAAGAAGAAGAAGAAGAAGAGGAAGAAAGGGAAAGGAGGGGAAGAGAAGTGAAGCTGGGAGTGAGAGCTTTTATCTAAGAGGGGGAGGGGGGTTAGAGCTGGGTGGTGGTGGTGGTGGTTGTGTTGGTGGCTGACGGCACAGCTCAAGCGAGGTTACGTACCTTCTTGTGCCATGTATGGACGGACGGACGTGCCGCCGCCGAGGTCCACAGCGGAAATCCGGAACAAATAAAACAAGCTCCAAACAGGCCGGGTGAGTTCAATTGCCTGCTAACAATCTAGGTAATTGGGCATCTCTGGCATTCCTACAGGCCACTCTCCTTGCTTCGTAGACCCCGCATGCCCACGCCCCGAGCTAGAGCTAGGAGAGCTCAGGAGGGTCCGGCGGGCTTGCAGGCGGGGCTGTCCATCGCCAAGTTTTTGGCCATCGAGGACTAACTAACTAATGTAGTTATCGTAGTTAACCAAGAAGTTGTTCACAACTAACCAACGAAATTATTTACTTGGTTCAAGGAAACCAAGAATTGTTTCAGCGAGGGCCTCACAGAACTTGAGAGGCTCTCTCTGTGACGCCAACTTCAGCCCGCTGACAAGAAAACCCTCGCACCAGGCCCCCCTCAGACCAGAGCCTTGCCAAACTATATGCACCCTCTCGGATCAGACGGCTACGCTAGGCGCCCAATCCCAGCCCCCCCGGTATCCAGACAAAAAGTGATTTTAATTCTTTGTATTTAAATAAAATTCCTTGTTTGTCCTGCATTGTAATACAGGTCCCCACGCGGCTGCCATGCACACCGCGATTTGGCTTGCCCAACTAACTAATTTACCCTTTCCTCTCACCGGGCGGGGTCAGCGTTTATCTGTGCAGCTGGGAATATCCGGCGAAATTGTGAAAGCATGTAGTCTGGAAGGAAAACTACAGGTAGTTTTGGACTACCAAGATCGTCACATATTTAGTCCGCTGGTAGATCTCGGCGCGGTGGTTGCCCGACTACCACGTCATGTACATCGTCATCTACGGGGAGCCTGTGACGAGCTTCTCATATAACCCCTCAGGGTATTCACTCAACTTCACACTCAATCTCACGATATGCCCCATATAACCAACGTCTTCAAGAGATGGACTTGACATGTAATAAATGTATGCAAAATGTATGCAAAATGTATGGAAAAATGGTATGCATTACGGTGAAAGCATGCATCGTCTAATCATCCTCCCCCGTACCCGTCAATCCACTCGCCACACCCGCCATCCTCCGTCCCAGCAAGTCATCCGTACTCTTCAGCTTCAACAGACTCTTATTCTTATTCAACTTCCTCTTCGGCTTCTTCTCTCCGCTCCCCTCCCAGGCCTCGTCCTCGCCACCTTCCTCGTCCTCACCACCTTCCTCGTCCTCACCACCCTTCTCCGTCACCGTGGACGACCGGCCCCGCGACATCTTGGTCATGCTCATCTCCAGCGGCCTGTCCTCGTCGCCGCTCGACTCCGCCGCCGAGGCCTGCGCCCTCCTCCGCGCCTCGTCCTCGGCCCGCGACGCCGCCCGACGCGCCGCGCGCGCCTTGTCCCTGCGCGCCTTTTGCCTCCGCGCGTCTTCCGCGTCGAGGAAGAGCTGGTCGAACCACTCGGCGCTGCGGTCAAAGTGCCGCCACGAGGGGGGGTAGATTCCCGGGAACTGCATGAAGCCGTGCGACGTGCCGGGGATGAGCACAACTTCCGGCGACGTGCTCGGCTCGTCGTCGTCGTCGCTGCCGTCGTCGTCGTCGCCGGAATGCGCGCTGTGCCGTGCAGCTTCCTTGGCGCGGCGCAGGCGGCCGGCGAAAATCACAGTGTCGTCGACCAAGGGGTCGCGCTCGCCGGTCATCATGTACATCTTGGGAAACTTGGCGAGCAGGTAGTCTGGCGCGAGCACGGGGCTGAGGAGAAAGTCCTTGGAGAAGTCGGGGCGGTTGTGCTCGCCGATGTAGAGGATGATCATGGCGCGCATCATTTCCGGCGTCAGCACGCGGTCGCTGACGTACGAGATCATGGACGAGGTGGCGAGGCGGGTGCGCATCGGCTCCGGGTGGTGCGAGACCGTTTGGTTCTCGGGCGGCGCCTCGGCGGCGGGCGTCGGCGGCGCGGAGAGCGACTGCGGGCCGCTGTGCGAGAACTCCGGTCGCGTGCCCTCGTCTGCGGGCTTCTTGCCCTTGCTGCTCGGGGTCGCGGCCGCAGCGGCAGCGGCATCCGCGGCAGTCTCGTCCTCTTCTTCCGAGTGGTACGGCGTGCCCACCACATCGGTATACTGCCGGCTCTTCCTGCTCACAATCGCCCGGTTCGTCTTGCGGAACTTGCGGTCCCGGATCAGCGACATCTGCTCGTCCGTCATCCAGTTGCCGATGTTCATGTCCAGCGCCGGGTAAAAGGCAACCATGCCCTCCGGCGACGGCAGCGCGCTGCCCCGCGGTGCCCTGCGCTGCGGGCCCCCTTGCGTCTCGAGAATCATCAGCGTCGCCGCGATGGCCAGGTTGCCGCCCGCGCTGTCGCCGGTGACCACGATCCGCGGGACCTGCTCGCCCGTCATCCCGATGCAGCGGCCCCGCGACCGCACCAGCGTCGAGTAGACGTCAAACACCTCGTTCAGCGCATACGGGTACGGGTACTCGGGCGCCTTCCTGTAGTCCAGGCTCAGGATCGGGAGGCCGGACCGCGTCGCCCACGCAAACAGCTTGTCGTCGTTGCAGCGCGGGTCCATGGCGACGAAGCCGCCGCCGGGGACGTCGAGCACGACGCGCGAGTGGTGCGCGAGGTCGGCGAGCGGCCCGTCAAAGTACAGCCAGGCCGTCACGGGCTCGGTGTAGTCGCTGTTGGCGGGCCGGGGGATGCGGACCTGCCGCGGCGGCCACTTTGTGAAGCGCGGGCGCATGAGGCTCTGCAGCACACGCAGGTACGGCGTGGTGCCCTTGTTCCACGACACGCGCATGTGGTCGACGGTGATGATGCCGCGGACCTTGCGCACCTTTTCGTCGGCCCTCTCGGCGGCAAAGAGGTAGAAGAGGGAGAAGACCATGCTGGCAATGTCGCGCACCCACTTTGTGCGGATCTTCATGGCGGTCCAGAAGCCCGCGTCGAGGGCCGTGAGCACCCACGTCGCGCGGAAGTAGGTCGTGTCGTACATGTTGGCCATGGGCTCGGGGGATGCGAGCCCTACGAGGGCGGAGAAGTTGCGCGCGGCGTACATGGAGAGCATGGTGAGGATGAAGACCTGCCACGAGGTCAGGCGGCCGGTGACGAGGCGGGATATGTGGCGGAGGCCGGGGGGCCCGTGGCGGCCGCCGCGGGCGAGGTAGACGCCCCAGAGGGAGAGGACGGCGAGGACCTGCAGGCGGCGCGACTTGGTCGAGGGCCGGCCCAGGACATGGTCAATCATGGTGGCGGTGGTGACCAGACGGTAGGTGCCGGGCTTGTAGATTTCGTCTCAGCGTGTAATCGTGTGTGTGATACAGCGTTCGGTAACGGTTTGGATGACCGGCTGGAAGCTCAATACATGATATGTCGAGGAAGTGAGACAGCCGTAGCTCTTGCACGTGTAAATAGTGACGTAGAGCCAACCAAAGGGATGTTGGCGAGAAGACAAGCTGCGAAAACGATGACGAAGAAGAAGAAAAGAAGAGACAATTGTCAAGTCTGTATCTCGAGACCCAAAGTATGAAGCCTTGAACCTCTCCTGTATTGTTTGCACAGAGAAGAAAAAAGACAAATAAACGGCTTGGAGCTGCTTGCGGTGGTCTCCCTTTGTATTAGTCTCGAGGTGGTGTGGAGAGGCGGTCCAAGTCTAGGCTTGTGAAGATGGCGGAATGGCGGGCGTGCGGGCGTGCGGGCGCGTGACGGAAGCCCGGTAGCGATACTGCTGACGGTACTTGTTGCAAGGGGGGGCCGGAATGGATGGAGAATTGGAAATGCCCTGTGCGTTGTGCAAAGCGACGTGAGCAATGATGAAGCCCAATTCTGCAACTAATTGGTGGTGGTGTACTCCGTATGCTGGCTGGGCCATGCGTAAAGGATGAGAGGCTGACATGTGAAAGTGGCCGTGGGGCTTACTGCGAGGGCGGTGGTAACGTGCGAGGAGAGGCGTACATGGTGGATGCAATAATGGAGAGGAATATGGTGGAAAGTGGAATAGAAGAAGTCGAAGAGAATATTCATTTTTTTTGCGAGAATTAACTGTCCTGGTCAAGCTTGGTAATGCGAGGCTGTTACTAGACAGCCTGACAGGAGGACGATCCACATGGGGCATGAGGCCACGAGTCTGGGGTAACTAACAGGTAATACGACGCGACACTACTGCGTACGACGCGAGACATGGCGAGTCAGCAGGACTCGAGAATGTTTCGGGCGGCTGTATTTATTTGTATAAAAAGTACAATATCTTGTTGTCCATGTGTAAAAGTAAAAGCAAGCTTATATGCTTTCAAGAAGTGCCTTGATTGTAATTGCAGGCTACCACCAGCGGGAACAATGACGGGATATGGTAAACATGAAACAAATATCTTGAAAGTTCAGATTCATTTTATAATTTAAATAATATTAAACATTTTCAGTCATTTATCCCACCCAGACTCGTCGCTTATCCGCACTCGCACTCTCTGACACTGCTCTTCCCCGCAGTCCCTGGCGCGCGCCCGACACCTGACGCCCGCCGACAGCGGCCTTTTGCCTGTCCAGGGCTCGCACTCCCCCAACTGCTGTCCACAGCCCCAGCCTGAATCCAGTGCCTGATTGCCGCCCGCCCACTGGCCAGACACCACTCACCACTCACCACCAAGCAAACGCACTCAAGACTCCAACTCCCAACTCCAACTCTTGTTCCTCTCCATCTGCTATTCCGTCCTGCCAGCGTCTCGTCATTTCTCGTCATTCCTCTCATTTCTCATCTCGCCGCTCGACTCAATCATCTCAGCGATTCTTTCCTTTTTTGCATTCACCCGGTCCCTCCCCTTTTACCCTCAACCGCTGCGGGCGTCAACCCCTCACATGCAGGCGCCCGTCGGCTCGAATTCTACCCCGACCCGGCCATCGTCATAGCCGTCCCATCACCGACTTCACTTTCCCCCAACCTCACCTTTGCGACATGGCCAGCACAACACCACCGCCCACGCGGCGGGAAAGCAACGCGACCGCCCCCGACGTGCCCCTGTCGCGCTCCTCCGCCGGCAACACCCCCGGCGCGCCCCTCTCCCACAACGCATACGCCTCCGACTCGAGCGACGACGGCCTGCGCATGACGCCCGCCGAGGCGCGCCGCTTCGCCCGCCGGAACCTGCGCCGCGCCTCGGCGACCCCGGACCTCGTCACCAGCCTCGTGCGCCCCCCGTCCCCCGAGGCCTTCTACATCACGCCCGAGATCCACGGCCGCATGAGGCAGGGCGGCACGCTGCGGGGCTTGCGGCGCAGGACGTCGGCTACATTGTCGGGCGGTGCTGGCGCCGGCGGCAGCGCCTCGACTGTGAGTCCTGATCGTCGGTCGGGGCCGCTGCTGCCGCCGCACAAGTCGTCGCTGGATATCCCGAAGCGTTATGGCGGTGCCTGCATCTTTGACATGTACTCGCTGGCATATGTCTCCGAGCCCGACACCAACCTGCTCTGCCCGATTTGCCACGATCCGCTCGTCGACCCCGTCACGACCCCTTGCGACCACACATTTTGCTACAGATGCATTCGGAGAAGCATAGCCTCGAGCCCGTCGGGCACAGCCTGCCCCATCGACAGAGAGCCGCTGTTCTGGGCCGACTGCTTCAGCGCTGCGCGCCTCATCCGCACGCAGCTCAATGCCCTGGTGGTCAAGTGCCCGTACACGAACCGAGGATGCACCAAGGAGCTGCGCAGGGAAACGATTGAGAAGCACGCCTCCGCCGAGTGCCGATACCGCGAATACTACTGCCCGGACAAGGACTGCACCAAGAAGCTGGCATCCAAGCCGACCGACGACCTGTGCCACCACAAGGAGACGTCGTGTGCGTCGTGTCTGGAGCAGATTGAAGAGGCCGACGCCGAGCTGCACCTGCTGTCGTGCGCCAAGAGCAAGACACGATGCGAGGCCTGCTGGGACATGGTTGTGCGGTCGCAGATGGACTCGCACCGCGACCTGGAGTGCGACGGCGTCGAGGTCGGCTGTCCCTACCAGAGCCTCGGCTGCCCGGTGCGCATCATGCGCGGCCATGTCGGCACGCACACCGTCTGCTGCGCCTTCCACCCCGACACGCCCTCAGGCATCATCATTCGCTCCCAGCGCGACGTCATCCAGTCGTATGCCGACCTGAGCAGCCAGCTCCGCGACCTGCAAACGCGGCAGTCGGACACGACTAAGCGCCTGGACGAGCTGTCGGCGACGCGCCGCTTCGGGCTTAACAACGGCGGCGGGGTCGGAGGAGGAATCGGCGGAGTGGGAGCAGCAGGCGTCGGGGCGGAGTCGGCCATCAGCGACAGCCGCACGATGCAAGACTTGGACGCCGGATTCGAAGAAGTGCACCAGAACCTGACGCATCTGGAGGCGAGGCAGAGCATGTGGACCCTGAACCAGGTGATGCCGATCCGCGAGGAGGTGACGGAACTCCGCAACAACATCAACATGATCCGCATGCACGTCAACTGGCTGCTGAACCGGAGCAGAGAAGAAGGCAGGATCAGGGCGGCCAACAACACGGGGGCGGCGGCGGCGGCAGCGGCAGCAGCAGCGGGGATACGGAGAGACAGCGCCGGCGAGGGCATCCCGATGCTGCAGGAGAGGAGGCGGTCGTCGGGCGTGGAGACGGACCTGCCGCGGCTGTAAAAAAATGTATTGTCATGATGTTATTCGAGCATGAAGTTTTAGTCCAATAGCCTTTCTACCTGGCGTTGTTATTATTTCGGATGATGAGATGAGGTTCAGGAACTAGTAGTTTATATGAGGAGTATCATTATATCAAGGTGACGCACATGCCACTTTCAATCTATCTATGGGATCACTATATATATGCAATTATAATATATACTCGCGTCAGGAGACGGTTATGATTGCGTTGCTAGTTTTGATGATGTTATGGACTTAAATAATATAAACTCCGCTCGCCTCGCACCGAAAACCCGATCCGCAGCGGAGGTCGTGGTCTGGGGGCGCAGAACTTAGAAGTTGCCCATGCAGTCAGTCCACTTAGCAATACTGGCAGCGGGGAACAAAAAAAAAAGGGGTTTCTAGTTTGGTCTGTTGAAGATCAGGAGAACGGAGCTTTTTGATGCCAATTCTTGTTTATATTGCCGCCGTCTTGGGTAGGATTGCGAGAAGCTTACTTGATGTACAAGGTTCCCGCCGACCTCGACAGGCATCTGCTTACCCTGCAGTCACTTCAAATCACAGGCACACAACGCCCACGCTTCGCCGACGCCTGCTGCTGCTGCTGCTCCACTGTATCCCGCCTTCAGCACGTCACTCAACCGCCAGCACCAGAACAGCTTCAGGCTGCCACTCTGCATCAGCATCTTCCATATTCTTCTTCCTCCGCATCCTCATCCGTCACCGGCCGCCCCCCGCGATTTTCGGCCGTTCTGTCCTTATCCGACTTGGGGCATATTTTCTTTTCTCGCAGCCCGCCTTTTTTTTCATTTGATAGTCACATCCCGCCCCGTCGTTCACTCTTGCCTGAACTGAACCCCTCCAATACTCTCTCGCCTTTCTCCGTTTGTGCTTCTTTCTCCCCGCTGGGACCTGTCTCTCGTCAGCATGGATCCCAACGACCAGCCGTACGGCGGCAACGAAGCTCCCGACAAGGAAAAGATGGACCAGGTGCGTCCTTCGCCCATAAATACACAAGCAATGGAGCCTACTGACGAATTATTCTCCCCAGATTCGAGCCCGCCGACTCGCCAAGCTCGGCGCGCCCACGCCGAAACCGCAGCCCGGGGACGGCCAGGCCGCATCCTCGTCGCCCGCACCAGACACAGCAGACTCAGCCGCCGCCGCCGCGGCGCCCAAGACCAAGATCAACATCACACCGTCCGCCACGCCGGCGCGCTCCGGGCCCAACCCCTTCACCCAGCTCGCGCTGAACAAGGCCGACTCTTCGGCCCGTGGCGGCGGCGGCAGCGGCAGCGGCAGCGGCACCCCGTCAGGTACAACACCCTCGCTCTCGCCGCGCAAGAGAAGTTTACAAGAGATTGACGACGGCCGAACAGCCAGCAACTCCCACACCGCGACGCCCCCGCCGCGCAAGCAGACGCCCCAGCAGCAGCAGCAGCCCGCCGAGTCGGACGAGCAGTATGAGAACCGCGTCCTCACTGGCGTCTTCCGCCTCTCCGTCGACCCCCACCACATGAGCAATGCCCAGGGCGCCCGCCTGTCCTTCCTGCCCGGCCTCAACGAGGACCTCAACGAGGCCGGCGAGCCCCTGCGCCTGTCGACCGGCAACCTGGACCAGGCCATCATCGAAGCCTGCACTGGCTGGCCCGACGACAAGCCGCTGCTCAACTACCTCATGCCCTGCTGGAAGCGCGCGGTCAAGCTGGCCGCCCAAAAGACGAGCTCGACCGCGAGACAGCAAATACACGAAGAGGCGAAGCGCCTGTGCATGAGCAACTGCCTGTTTGCGCTCACCATGCCCGATCTCTACGGGTGAGGTTCCTCGGCTTCCGTGTGATTCGCCACTTGCGCCAACTGACATCATGATAGACGCTCTGCGAACCCTGAACACGACACGATTGCGCCGCAACTCCTCCGCGGCCTTGCCGACGAAAATGGGGTCTGCTTTGACTTCATCCAGGAAGCCATCAAGCGTTTCGACGAGGACGAGGCTATTCCTGCCATCTTCAACGACGCCATGGTTCGCATCAGCAGCCAGCTCTCACAAATGTCCATGGGTGACAACTACAAGCCCCATGTCCAGGTAGGCGACACATCGACAGACCAAAGAGCAACCTATGCTGACTTGAAAGGCTCTAATGACATATACCCGCTTCCCCATCCTCATCACCAACCTCTCCAAGCATGCCACCTTCAATATGGCACAATCCGCAGCCGGCATCGAAAAACACACCCTGCTCGGCCCCTTCTTTCGACTATCCCCCATCCAGCCCGAAGTAATCAAGAGCTACTTCCCTGGTCCCCGCACGCTCGACAAGAGCCGCATCACAAACGCCCAGGACGCCCTGCGCATGGTCCTCCGAACGCACCAAGACGACCTCTTCATGATCTCCAACGCCTTCATAAGAGCAGGCCCGGAGACACGAAGCAGGACGCTCGACTGGTTCGCCTACGTCATGAACGTAAATCACAAGCGCCGAGCAATCCAAGTAGACCCTAGAGAGGTTGCCTCTGACGGTTTCATGGTCAACATTACCACAATCATGGATCGATTTTGCGAGCCTTTCATGGATAACGACTTTAGCAAGGTGGACAAGATTGATATCAAGTACCTGCGACGCAAGCCCCGCGTCGACATCAAAGACGAGACCAAGATTAATGCCGACCAGGCGACGGCCGACAAGTTTTACGAGGTGACCGAGGACGGAGAATCCAACTTCATCTCAGAAGCCTTCTTCCTCACCCTGGCGGCTCACCACTACGGTAGCGAGGCCCTCAATTCACAGCTCAAAAACCTCGACCGGGATATAAAATATCTCGAGAAGCGCATCAAGGCCATGGAGGCGGAGCGTCACAAGGTTGCCAACACGCCACACCAGCTGCGCCTGTTTGAGGAGACGGTAAAGCGGCACGTCAACGTTCTCGAGAAGACGATTGCCCTCAAGTTTGCCATTGAGGGTATACTTCTGGACGACCGCATGCAGGGCACGTCACTGCGCTTCATGCGCTACGTCGCCGTCTGGCTGCTGCGCATTGCCACGGGCAAGGACTATAAACCCGGCAGGGAGAGAGAGCTCATCAAGCTCCCGCTGTCTGAGCAGAACGAGGAAGCCTTCTCGTGCCTGCCAGAGTATGCGCTGCAAAACATCGTAGACAACTTCAAGTTTGTGTTTAGGTGGCTACCTTCCATCCTTCCCAGCGCCGTTGGGGAGGAAATGATTGCCCTGTGCATTACGTTCCTCCGTTCTTCGGAATGGATCAAGAACCCTTACCTCAAGTCCTCGCTGGTGTCACTGCTGTTCTACGGGACATGGCCGTTTGGGCACCTGAAGAAGGGCGTGCTCGGCGACCAGCTCATGTCGCTGCCGTTTGCCAACGAGTATCTGCTCCACGCTCTCATGAAGTTTTACATCGAGTGCGAGTCGACGGGCGCCAACTCGGCATTCTACGACAAGTTCAACATTCGTTACGAAATCTTCCAGGTCATCAAATGCGTCTGGTCGAATGACGTGTACAAGCAGCAGCTTACACGTGAAAGCAAGTAAGTCGAAGCATCGGCAACCGAAGCTGAAGCAGCAACTAACATGGGTAGGGTCAACCGCGGTTTCTTTGTACAGTTTGTCAACATGCTGCTCAACGACGCCACATATGTCCTGGACGAGGCCTTTACCAAGTTCCCCAAGATGCGCAGCCTGGAGCTGGAGCTCAAAGACCCCAGTCTGCCTGCCGAGGAGCGTCAAAAGAAGGAAGAGGAGCTGCAGACGCTAGGCAGCCAGGCCACATCATACATGCAGCTCGCCAACGAGACTCTGGAGATGATGAAGCTCTTCACCAACGCGCTCAGCGATGCCTTTACCATGCCCGAAATTGTCTCGCGCCTGGCAAGCATGCTAAACTACAACCTGGAGACCCTGGCCGGCAAGAAGGCCGCCGCGGAGCTCAACGTCGAGAACCGCGACAAGTACCACTTCCGCCCCATCCAGCTGCTGTCCGACTTTGTCGAGATCTACCTCAACCTCGGCAACTCGAGCGTGTTCGTCGACGCCGTGGCCGCCGACGGCCGCTCGTACAAGCCCGAGGTGCTGGACCGGGTGACGCACATCCTCACCTCGCGCCACCAGAAGGACCCGGCCGACATGGCGCGCTGGGAGAAGCTCAAGGGCCGCTTCCTCGCGTCCAAGCAGCAGATTGACCAGGCGGAGCTCGACCTCGGCGACATTCCCGCCGAGTTTGAGGACCCCATCATGGGCGACCTGATGCGCGACCCGGTGCTGCTGCCGAGCAAGCACATTGTCGACCGCAAGACGATTGTGCAGCACCTGCTGAGCGACCCGAAGGATCCGTTTACGCGCCAGCCGATGACGGTGGACGACGCGGTTCCGCAGGCGGAGCTGAAGGCGCGGATCGAGGCGTGGCGCGAGGAGAGGATCGCGGAGGCGAAGAGTAAGATGGGCGGTGGTGATGCGATGGATACGAGGGAGGGATAGGTGGATGTAAGAGAAAAAAACAAGAAGGGAAGAGTTAAGGAGAGCATCAAGACACTGAGTAAAAAAAAAGGTAGAGGATGAAGGAAATGAACATATTACCATGACGAAATGGACTTTGGGCTGTGCGTATAGTCGTGTCTTTTGCAATTTGCATCATGACATGCACGTAGCAGAGGATGAAGGGGGGGGGAGACTTTCTATGAGTAAGTAGTAGACGGATATCCATTCTTGAGCATCTATCCGCCATGCCCAGAGACCACGTTTATACGGTACGCATACTCGCAGAACGGATCAGAAATCAGCAAACCAAGGGGAGTGGGAAAAAAAGTGATTTCCCCCATTTTGTTTATAGAAACAAACCCCCCCCCCCCTTCTTCCCCTCCTCCCAAAACCAACAAAAAATGCTTATGGAAACAATGCACGTCTCAGTCTCACAATCTCGGAATACCACGCAGAAACTTGCATCAACAAATACTATTTGACGAATACATTACATTAGGTTGCATTAGGACCTTCCCTGTCTTCCGCCGTCCTATTTCTCGTTTAATAACAATAAAAAAAAACACGTAATTTACACTCGCCGCAGCGCAACGCAACGCAACTCGCTTGTTCGTTTACCCGGGATCTATCCTTACCTCTCCCTGCTCACCCTCTCATCCGCAAAAGTATGTATATATATATATATATAAAGAAGCCAATAATAAACCCCAATGCGCACACAGGCATACGGCTGGTACTGCAGCGGCCACTGACACATCATACGAAATGGGCCCAAATTACCTCCGTCCCAGGGGAATAAAGTCAAAGCCGACAGAACCGATAGATCTGCCGCTGCAGAGGCCCGAGGCAAAAAGCTCACATATTCCCTCAACTTCGTTTTACACCCAGCCAACGCCACCCAGAACGTGAATGTCTACAAGGTAAAGTGCATCTGGGCCGAAATACGGACAGGACACCATCACATATGTAGCATATACGACGCATACAGACAAAATGTAAGTGTTCGCGTGTTCGCCGAGGAGCAAACAATCTCGGGCGGTGCCGGGCGGTTCATGCGGCTCAAGTTCCCAATCTCCCTGGTTTCGGGGCCGACGGAGAGCGTTGGAGCAAAACCTCCCCTGGACAGCCGCTTTCTCAGTGCCGAAAATCACGCGGGAATTCGAACAGCCTTTCTCTCGTCGTTTAAACGAACAGACGACACATGGCGTTCTCATCCGGCTGCGAACCGGGGGATAAGGTTCCGCCAATCGGCGACGTGGGATGACCGTGTCCACATGTACATGTGCGCCAGGCGGGCATGTGTAAACCGACCCGAAACCCCAAGCTTCCCGCCATCTTCTCAGCTGACAGGATCCGGAAAGCAAAGTACCTGAGTAGGAGGCAAATCAGGGCTGAGGATTGCACTGTGCGCCCAACTTTCCTCTGCCTTGGCATATATTCGGTACACGAGACATTCCAAGTATTCCTTCCTACCCGTCTTCTGCAGCGGCCAGGCCCTGCGGTGCAGCGTTGCAGCCTCAGCAAACAAGCTAAGGAACTTCCAAGCGAGGCGAGTACCTGTAAAGAGAGCATCGACCCCAACAGTAGTTTAGTCCGTTGTCCGGGGGGCTCGTACGAGTCGCAAGCCTCGTCTCCGAACCACAGTTTCTCGGAATCTCCAGTATGCCGAGCTTTCTCTGTGAGTGTGTCTCGCTATCCTCTTTGTCATAAAAAACACCTTACCATACTTTTTTGAATATGACATATTGCTCGGCGTTTACTCGTTCAAATGCCTGCTAGTCCCGTGCGCCCATTTTCACAGGTTTAGAAGCTGCCTCTTTCGGTGTTCCTTTGTGGCGGGCCAAGCCCAGCCCGTCCGCCAGGCTGCCCCGAGCATCCGTAACCTCTTTCTATGGCCGTTTTTGGTGGCCTCTGTGGGGCGGCATGGAAAGAACCCGAGAAGTGGTGGCCTTCTTTTCTTCTTCGACGGCGGCCCCCTTGCTAGTGCTTGTTTATTAATGGTGTGCGGTGCTAATCCTCCGCGCAGGGCTTGCTTGTCGGCTGCATGGGGCTTGAGTTTGAGCGGTCTTGTTGCACCCACAGGAGTTGGGCAGCAACAGGGCGACCGCGCTGACGGTGAAGGTGGCAGATTCTTCTTTGCATGGAACCCGGCTGACTGGCAGCTCAGAATCGGGTAGGCGCCGAGCTGGGGTCCTGTCAAATGGCGGGTTCGATACGGGCCAAATACCAAGGGGAAAAATATGTCGTAAAGGGAACGCAATGGCGGCCCCCTCCTTTTTTTACCTGCCACTCCCACGTTCTCTGGGGCCCCCAGCCTGTGTCTCCCGCCTCTCGGCCCGGCTTGCTGCTGCCGACGCTTCCAGGATGGCGAGTCCGTGTGGCCGGATGCTCGGCCGAAACGGCAGCAATCCTGCGGGAGGTGGGCTGGTGGTTGTAGCTTATTATGCCCTCCACAGAGAGCCCAGTTTTGGATACAACCCAACCCCGACATGGCAGAACAGTGAGCAGCTTAGCAGCAGCAGCCTGTAGCGGACAGTGGCTAGTTACCTGTAATAATCAGCAGCCAGCAGCTAGCAGCACCCGTGCCAGTTTCGTGTGGGGATGACGACAGAAACTAACCCGGCGCAAGTGGTGATGGACACCACTGTCATCCAAACCTGTGGCCGCCTCGCTGGTCCTGCTGGCCTGGCGCCGCCTCAGGCCGCCGTAATTCTGAGCCGGCGAATGAGCTAAATCACCACCCACACACCCCTCTTGCTCGCAGACTGCAAGTTTGCCCTTGTGGCCTCGCAGCTGTGGATGAGAATCATTTAGCGCCCAGCGCCAACGCACAGGGTTGCTGCCAAGACCAGGGATCCGGCATGGGCGCCAGCCTTTCGCAGCGCCGGAGCTGGAGAGACTGGAGTCCTGGCAGCCACCAACCCCAGAGTGCTTTGCAGAAAGAGGCACCGCAACCCGTGCAGACCCCTGCTGCAGCGGGGATTAACATCCTGCTCGCAAAACGCAATCTGGCGAGGGGAACAATAGCGTACCTGTAAAGCGGGTGGGACAGGATAGCCGTGCAGGCTACCTTTGCCGAGCCGGCGCCGTAGCTGGGTAGCTGGAGCTGTTCGACTTTGGTTCTACCTGGCTTGTACCCTGTGCTACCCGTACTGACCTCGTCGTTCCTCGCTGGTGGGACGTTTCTTGGCCTCGACAAGCCATCGTCTCAAGCCCCAGTTGCCTCTTCTCTTCGTTCCGAAAGACGCCTTGTTCACAAGAAACGTGGCGGCTGGTGTTGTGACACATTTCTGGTGGTTAATTAGCCCATATTTGTGCCGAGGTGGTAGCCGTTACCGTTGAACAACCGGCACGCACCCAAGGCAGCCAGTGGGAGCAGTTCCAGGGGCAGATCGACAGCCTCGAAACCTATTTTAGAGCTGGTTTCAACGTGTACAGTGCTCCCTGAGAGAGCTGCTTTTCATCTTTTAGGCAGTCGCCAATGCCCAGCGGACTGTAGCAGTAGATGAAGCCGAGACCAATTGCTTGATGCCTTGTCGTATTTGGACTAATACCAAACCTCCGAGGTCCATGTCCAACAATCGGGGCCTGACCTGTAACAGGCATGTACAAGACGGCGGTGGCTGGCCTTGGCTGGCGTGCTGCTGGTGCGCGAGCGCTAACCCGCCTGTATTGTGACTGCACTCTGTAAAATTGAGCAAAAACCCAATTTCGCGGCTTGTTGCACTGCCGCGGAGAAGCCAGAGACGTGCTCTTTTCCATGTATTTGGTGATCAGCGGGCGGGGTTTGAAGCCACAAAAAAACAAGTGCTGCGTGAACCGCAACGCAATAGATTGCCAGCCCCCTCCATCTTTTATTTAGCCACCTTGCCCAAGTCTCGGAGCTGTCGCATCTTCTCGGTTAGGTCCATGGCGCGTGATGATGATATGGGCAGGCTGATCCGGGATTGACGTGTTTGGCGCATGGTAGCGTCTGGAGCAGCTGAAGTCCGAAATAACCTGTATTCTTCTAGTGCTGCGGTGCAGTGGCAGTCTTGGCCACAACCGCAAAAAACATACTTATCCCCTGCCAACACAAGGCAGGCTGCTCGATGCCGCATGCTGGCCAGCGACCAGCGACCAGTGTCTCGCGAGAACTACGCCTACCGTCGTGGTAACGCTGACCAGGACGTGACCCCCACAGCGACTGTCTGTGCTTGGTATATTGTGTACATCTGGTTGTGCTGTGATAAGTCACGCCACAACGGGTGAGCGGGTGCCATCTGATTGAGACGGCTTTGCTGTGACAAATTGTGTAACTAATAGATAAGAGAGCGGAAATATACTACCCACCGACCCGCGTGGCCGGATAGCGGGGATGCAAAGTGCAGGTCGGGGAGTTGGCTGGCAGATAACAGGACGTTGTACGAGTAAGTCAAGATGGGGGGTCTCGGCACTTGCATTTCCGCCGCGGGCCGCAAAGCTGAAGGGAACAGCGCAGAGTGCAGAACACCAGTACCTGTAGCTATGGAGCACTGGATGCTGAGCAGCACGTTGAACTGAGTACTGGAATAGGGCGCGCGGTTACGTTATCTGGCAGCGACCAAAGCAGATGATGTGTAAAGCAGACAGAGTTTGATCCACTCGGCAGGCTGGCCGAAAAAAACGTCCGTAGCCTGTAACGGCTCATCTGGCGCAGAAATGCTGGCGCCGCCCGCAAGGCCGCAGGGCCGGAAGGCCGGACGTAAAGCCTGCACGCGAAGCTGCACAGAGTAGTCGGGCTCACGGGTCATGCCCCAATGGAATAGTCTAGAAGGCATCGGAGCGCGCTGTGAGACCCGGGCAACGTCTCTGTCGTCTCCCGGCTTGCCACGAGGCAAAATCGAGTAGTACAAGGGGCAGGTACAAAGAGATGCTGATCAGAATGCGCCGGAAAAAGGCCGCAGAGATTAGACGAGGCAGCGAGCTAGTTGGTGGAAGCGTTGACCTGGCCTGCAGTGTCCGAATTGTTCTCGCAGTACTGCCATATTGGACAATGGCGAATTGAACAGTGCGGCGCCGATCCTGGTGTCGTCTTTGCGTGTATTGAATGATGAGCGGCACTGGTGGACATGCGTGCGGGATAGTGAGGTTGGGCGGTGGTGGCGGCATGGGAATATGTCTTGCCGTCGCATTGTCAATGTGCCTGCCGTTGTACCGCAACGGCGCCGAAGTGAGCGCAGCAACAGAGCATTGGCATCGGGAACTGGTACTTGATACTGGGAGGGTTAGCGTCCATGGCGATATACGGCGGCGCCGTTTTGCGCTAGCTGTGGGTGGACGCGTGGAAAAGCGAGTGGTACATGTAGTATTGGACAAGAGCCAGTGTCTGTATTAGCGGGAGAGGACGCAGCGGGAACGGCGAGTCGTTGTGTACAAGTCGTCGTCTTGTTCCCTCAATGATGGTCGGAACGAGGCGGCGGTGGTGCCAGATCTGCGAGAGCATGGCACACCTGTCGGCCCATCGGCGCAGGCCCTTCCTGTCGCCGTCATATTATTAGGCGTTTTCAGGGGCCGTAGCTGGCAAGGTTTGTCCTGCAAGGCAGGCCCAGTGCTCCGTACTCCGTAGTATGCTCCGTAAATGCTACCAGTACATTGGCAGTATGGAGCAGGCGACTTTGCAGGGCAGGCAAGCAGTGGCAGCGGCAGAGGGATGTTTTTGGAGGGGCCACAAACGTGGTAACTAGCGTGTGTACTGGATGACAACAGCACGTCTGCCACTCGTGACTCCCAGAGTGCGTACAGAGGCGTGGCGTGGTTATAGAAGGTCCAAGTATTCTGGAAGGACACGGCGCATTGTGCAACTTGTTTCTAGAAGGCTGGCTGCATCTCGTGCGTGTGGGTGGAGGTGACAAGCGAGAAGCATCGATACTGGTCCGAGGTGCATCTGAGGTGCATCTGAGGTCTTTGTCAGCCTTGCTCTCGTAGCCAAGAAGTTGCCGTAAAAAGGAAATATCTTTACCACGTAACTACCCGGCACACTTGAATCAATCACACTGTTTGGTGAGCTCTGGGCTTGACAGGCGGTGTGCGTCGAGTGGATGAAGTGGGTGTGTGCTGTCGACTGGGACAAGGGCTTGAGAGACGGGAGTGTAATTTGTTGACGAGGCGTGCGAATGAAAGTGTGACCTCAAGAATTTTCTAATCAATATTTAGAAACGGCAAGGCATGGATCAGGCTGGAAGCGGATTGAGTCGGTCAGAGTGCGGAGATGAGAAGTCAACAGATGTTGACTCGGTCGTCTGTCGTTTGCAGGGCCTCGTCATTGGCTCCGTTTCTCGTAGTGTCCGAGGGAACAAAGGTCTTGTGGCGGTGGCTTCATAGCATCAGTAACCCAAGACCCAAGAGAAGAGGCTGAAGCAGATGAAGGAACAAGAGAGTAGTGGATATGGTTGATTGTTAGCGCCGGGGGCGTTGCTGGCGATGGTATCATGAGGGTGCGAGACTACGGTGGTGACTATGGTGGTGACTCTGGTCAGGGTACCAAGTACTAACTAACTAGTTAGCGAATATGGGATGACTGGGATGGGACGGTTGGGTGCGTGCCGAGCGGGTGCAAGATACTCGGTACTCCGTACAGTGGGAAGGGATGTGGGAGGCTGCAAGTACCGTAGCGCTGTAGCTGGCACTAACGGGCACGGGGGTGCAGGTACATGCCTTGTGGTGGTGGTAGCATGGGATCCAGAGGTACCTGGGTCAACAGTGGAGGAGAAACGTGGAGAAGCTCCCGGGGGGGGGGGGGGGGGGGGTCGTTGGAACTGCATGCAACATTACCAGTAGAGACGAGGACGCTGTTGCAATATCGGTATTATACAACTGGTGAGTGTTAGTTTAGAGGCTGGAATACTCCTTCTACAAGATTCAGGCTAGATTCCCTGCAAAATTGCCCCTGGATGGTGGTAGCAGGTACCTCTACCTTCTTCTTTGGGACGGAGCCTCTTTTATACAGGGCGCTAATCAACGCCGTCGAGGGCTGAGAATAGAAGTGCATCCTTGGTGCCAGACTAGGGTGTTGACGGACCTATTCTGGGAACGACTGGGGACACTATGTTTTGGGGTGATTATTGAGAGATTTTTCGAGTTGGCTGTGGCAACGTTTTCAGTGTTGCGTTGTGATGACTGCCAAGTGCTGAATACATGCCGCAGATAGATAGGTAGGTGTTGGAAAGGCACAAGTGGTCAAGTAGCTGGGCAGTGTTGGATAATGACAATTTTACGCCACAGATACGAGTACGAATGGTTTGCTGTAAACGCATTCCATCACTTAAGCCGAGTAACAGCTGTTAACCTGGGTTTTAGGTAAGTGAGCGCGTTTGGCGCAGAGAATCCTCTCTGTCAACTCCGCAGCATGTGGTTAGTGCTCCATAGTTATGAGCCCGGCTGGTAGCACTGGTAGCACTGGTAGCATCATTACTATTCTTATTACTACAAGCATACAAGCATACAAGCATACAGGCATACAAGTATAACTGTACTCCGTACTGGTACAGTATCAGTAAAGGGAGCCGAATATCTGTGTGATATGGCCCAGCCTTGCTTCGGCACCTCCACCACCTGCAAGCCTTGCATGTAAGTGGCTCCAGCTGCTGGAGCCTTTGCTCCTGCCCGAATCCCTGGCAGCTGGCAGCTGGCAGCTGGCTGGCCCGGCTGGCTTGGCCTAGCCTGGCGTTGGCTTTTACCTCAGCAGCTACCCCCCAGTCAATCGAGAGGCCGCCGGCTGGCCACCCACCGGCCGTTTGCACTGCACGTCTGCCCGCATCCCGCATCCCGTTTGCCTGCCGCTTGCCTGCCGCTTGCCTGCGCCTGCCGTTTGCCTGCTCTGCCCTGCTGCCAGTCCATCTCGCCAGCTGCCAGCCAAGGCTTTGCCAGCTGCCAGCGTCCGTTTGTACCTTTGCCCGTTTGCCCGTTTGCCTGGTCGGTCGCATGCCCGGCCCAGGCCATCCATCCACACCCACACCCACATCAGCCGCGGCCATGTCGCTCGTTTCCCGGCGATATCCTCCCGCCTTTACTTGGCCCTGGGTCCCATTGCTGTACCCAGTACGGAGTACCGAGTAACTAACTGCTCCAAACTCCCAACCCAACTCACCACCACGCTCAGTCCCCAACACCACCACTAATACGGAGGAGTACCATCACCACCCACCGCCCACCACACAACCCGCACACTCGCACCCACATCTACATCCACATCTACACCCACATCTACACCCACATCTACACCCACATCACATCTCCATCCTGGCCACCCATCCCATCATCGTCCTTCCGCACCCAACAGCTGGTTAGGTACTACTCCGTACCCTACCTGCCTACTGGGTATCAACTACCTGCATACGGATACCGGGAACTGGTCTGGCAAGCGCTCGACTTATTACGTGCTCCATACTTGGGCCGTACACTAACAAACCTGCATTCCTCTCAGGCGATACGTTACTCTCAGCTCTCTCCACCCGTCGCAACACCATCTCTGCCGCCACCGCTCCTCTCACACTCCTTGCCCGTGTCAGTGGACGGAAAGACGGAAAGACTCGGCCATTACTGACAGCTCTTCGACGCTGGTGCTGCTGCTCGTCCGCGTAATCAGCCCAGCTCTGGCTTTGCCATCCACTCCAGTCGAAACACCAGGGCGCGCCCGGAGATGAATCCATCACTTTAAGCCTCACCCCGAGCTAAAAAAAGGAGCGTCGCGCTAAAATCAACGAAAGAAGGCTTGCTACGCTACTACCGAGTTTCGCACAACCAGTCGCAGTCGCAGTCGCACACGCATCGCCAAGCCGCTCGTCGCCCCAAACTCTCCGGCCTCTCCGTTTCCCTTCCTATCCCGTCCCGAAACCTGTGCTGGCCAGTGACCGGTGGCCAGTGACCACCCTCGCCTCCCTGTCCTTGTCCTGGCCAGGTCAAGGACCTTCCCGGTCTGGCCCTCTCCTCGCCTCTTCAGCAGCACGTTGCTACCCTGGTCCGCCAAGTTGCTGCTGAGATTGAGCCTGAAACCGTTATGGTGGGACGCCCCGGACATTGCTCCCACGACGAGGACAAGCCTGGCCAAGGACCGACAACGACAAGGCTTTTGACTGATAGTGTTACGGCTCCTTACTCGTACGCCGCCTCGTCCGCCCAGCGGAGACTGCCGAACCTCTCTACCGAGCTAGAATTTCTGGCAGAGGCCATTGTCGTTCTTTACTTGGACACAGGACAGCACACATCGTACATACATTCACTACACACGCTTTCACACACATTATGGGCGCACCTATCTCGGCTGCAGCATGAAACGGCATTACACGCCACCGTACGAGTCTTTCCTTCGGGGCCTGCGTAAACGACGAGAAGCCTAAAACAACTGAGCCGGACAAGTCAAAAAATTTAGAAAAGAAAATAATGCAAGGTCCTTATGATCCGCCTGATCTGCGCAAGTTGCAGCCGGTGGCCAAAACCTCGAGCTCCCACAAAAGTCGGGCGAGCCCAATCAAACATCTGGTTCGGCGCAGCGACACCAAAATGCTCAAGCACAATCGAATCATCCTTATCCCATGCCGGACCATGTTGGGCCCTCCTTGGCCACACCGCACTGTCCCGGACGCAAAAACAAACGACGCATGTCAATCGACTCAACCGACTCAACCGACTCAGCCGCGGCGGAATCAAAACGTCTGTTCGTCCTGGCATTGCTACAGCTTGACGTCGAAAACTTCCACTGCCACCGGTATCCATCGAGATGGACCGCCGAAAAAAAAAAAAAAAACACTGACCAGGCCTTTGCTTTGCAAGCGAGCGGCTCCCTCGGTTCACGGCCGAAGTACCCACTGAACAAAAATCTTGGGAGCACCTCCCTGA
Organism: Lecanicillium sp. G3; assembly: GCA_037575805.1. Classification (NCBI taxonomy): domain Eukaryota; kingdom Fungi; phylum Ascomycota; class Sordariomycetes; order Hypocreales; family Cordycipitaceae; genus Lecanicillium; species Lecanicillium sp. G3. The sequence continues at coordinate 160,304 of JAZHPD010000016.1, read as the reverse complement.
CAGGCCCCGGATGCTGCCGTGTCATTGGCGCCCACGCCGGGGGTGCGTGCCATCGCCGACGTCTCCTCAGCTTGGCACATTGCACCGTGGTCCTGGCAAGCCACTGGAGGAACCACCACACACGCTCACGTATTCTTGCTCACGCACACTCACTCGCTCATGTTGCTCAGTCACTCACACAGCAGCCAGTCGCAGTCGCAGTCCAGGTCCCCGTCCAGTCCAGTCTCGGCCAGAGCCAGCCACTGCCCAGGCCAGTCCGATAAACATGCCATCGTCCTTGTCCCGCATGGGGGACTTTGCTAGGCCTTGGCCTGCCCTGCCGTGTCCGGGCCCGTCTTTCTGCGCTGCTTTCGACATCTCCGCCGTGATGCACCCCTACTTGGCCACTGCCCAGAATAGTTGCTTCGGCCAAGGATCCTTCATCTTGTCAGAAACACCCGCAGTCGGCTAGGCTACCCGAGGCGATTCATTTGGCTATGTTGCAGACCGCCGACCGCCGACCGCCAGCTTCCGACCCGGCGCTGCAGACTTGTAGATGGCCCGTTTCGCTGTACTGCCAATCTTTGAAGCTAAACTACCTATGGTACTCCGTAGCTGGTCTCTTATCAGCTGCGTCGGCACACGTTCAGTGCCAACTAACTCGAGCTCGATCCTCTTTGGCCGTAGCTTCGCCCTAGCAGTGCTTGGCAATCAAGGCAAATATCGTCCATCGCACAGTTTCGCCGCCATTTGCGCGTTTTTACCTAACCGAACCATTGTTTGCGCCTCTGTCCCTCGTAGCCAGACGCCCGACTGTCAACAAGACATATGCCTCGGGCCAGCTGCAGATCGACAGCCACCGCAACCTGATAACCTGGTAAGGGGCTGGCTGGCTGCCCGACACGCACTTGGGGCAGAGACATATTGATTGCGCTCCCCATCGCAAATGCGTGCCACCGGAGAGAGCCAGCCATTGAGCAGCTGGGGGCTTTGTCTGCCGCACATCTTAACCTGAAAAGGCCAGGCCTCGTGCCGACTGGAGCCACATGCCGAAGCAAAAAAGCTTGGCCTGATAGTTGTTGGACAGGGGCAAGGGAGGGGAACACCACCAGTGAATAGTACAGTAGCAGAACGGAGTACTGCGCTAATGACTGGACTCGTCAGTGCTCGGTGCTGTTGCAGCCCACTGCGCTGCACCAAAAGTGTCGCGTTTTACATCCATCGACCCGCGCACGATTGTGCGCGTCTTGCGATGGGAGCACAGTTTGCTCTTCAACGGGCTTGCGCTAGGGGCATGGGGGTCTCGGGCTGGCTGCATCACTCGTCGAGACAGCACCGCGGCCATTCTGCGAGTGCTCCTCGCCGCTCCACCGCAAATTGCCATATTACCAGTACCGTGGGCTCGTCAGAGTGCCCAGACATGCACCAGCAGCGGCATTGTGGCACGGGATCAGGCTGTATATCACTCACACTTACTCCGTACCTTGCTCAAGGTACCAGTAGACCGGCCTGCGTCTCGATGAGACAAAAGAGAATCCAAGCCATCTTGTCCACCCGGCGTGGCTGACGAGGCTGCGAAACGCCGGGGGGCTATTTGATGATGATATTCCGTACTCCGTACAGGACAGGAGCTGCACTGTCGACACCCGCTAACAACGGAGGAGGCAAAAATAGTCCCACGAGCTGCGAGTCAATAATGAGATTACGACAGCGCGAAACCACAATTACAGGTCTGCCGTGGCGCCGAAAGCTGACATGGCACTGGGGCTGTCGGGGTATTTGTGTTAGCTCCTGGTTTGTGCTGTTGCCGACGACCCAGCTGCACCTCACTGGACCGCACACCCCTCCGCCAATGGCGCAATACCTGTACTGTTGGCAGCCCGCAACTGACTTGCACTAACTAACTATTTGCTGGTACTCGGAGCAGGGACGAAGAGATGCCTAGCGCAGCCAGAAAGCCGCTGTAATAAATGAAGAGCGCCATTGGGCCTAGGATGGGGGTGGCAGGGGTGGGCGTGTCTCCTCGAGCTGTCTGGGGGACCCTCTTGCGAGAGAGGGCTAGCCACCGCTTCAAACTCGCAACATGTCAACTAGCGGCCTTTTGGCTGATCTCGAAGCCGCCCGCCTCGCCGTCCCAGTTGCCAGTCAAGGTTGCGGGCAGCCTGCCATCCGGCATCAGCTAACTAATTAGTTACTGACAGTCGGGTGCTTGGCTGGCCTTGGTCGCCTCCACACACACCTGCTGCTGGTGCCAGTGTGCCAGTGTGCCAGTGTGCCAGTGACGGCTTTCTGGGTCGGGTTGCTGTTACATACAGATACTGGCACAGGCGGTTCTAGGGTTGGGACTGCTGGTGCTGCCAAGCTGCTCGCTTGCCTGCCAGTGCTTGCCTGCCAGCCGTGACATGCCACGCCAGCCGAGTAACAGTCAGTACCAGACTAACAAGCTACGGGGAATGCCTCTCCAACACGAGGGTCGTCTGCCATGTACACGTACCGGACGTACCAGGAGCCGTGCTGGTAGCTTATTGCAGCTCCTCTTGTTGGACGCCCCAGACAACTAGCTGGTCACCAGCACACCACCACATACACACCCCTCCCCGGTCTTGGACGGCACTGGTACTTGCGCAGCCAGATACTAATATTTCCGATTTTACCTACCTAGACGAGCCAAACAAGGCCCCCAGCCGATCACCCCGAAGCCTTCCACGGAGCTCCCGCATTCCGTGAGGCAGACGGGCCACTGCACCGAGTCTGGGTTATACCATGTACATGGAGGGGTTCGATGTCGACGCTTGCTTTTGCATCATCTGTCACACCTTTCCGGCTCTCTCTCTCCGACCTCTTTTCTTCCTTTTCTCTTTCCTTTTCTTTATCACTCTCAGAGAGCATCTCCACGTGCTCTTTTGATTTCTCGGTTCCCGGTACCGAATCTCGATTTTCGAACTCCTGATTCTCGACTCTCCATTCCCCAACGAGTACTTGATCAACCCCAGGTTTGATTTGGCTCTGGGCCGCGCAACCACTCCCGGCCTTTTCCAAACACCGAAGCGCAAAGTCTCGCTCAACTCCGCAACCGAGAGTCCGCAGCACCAGCACGCAGTACGCAGCACACAGCGACCGCGCCAGCCACCTCAGCACAGGCACAGGCACAGGCGCAGGCAGTGAGGCACCGGCATAAGCACAACGACGACTGCATAGGCGCAAGCACAGGAGCAACAGCACGCAAGTCTTGCCTGGAGCTTAACACGGCCCGAGCCCCAGCGTCACCGTCACCGTCCAGCTGCGACCACGCCGTATCAAGAACGACGTTACTGGAAACACGATCCGGTAACTGTTACCTGACCTGCCTTTGGTTTTTGCGAGGCGGCGACCGCTGGACCGCTGCATACAACGGCTTTTTTGCTCCGTGTCTCCGTAAGGGTAGTAAGGGTAGGACGACTGATCGCCTCGAGCCCCCGGAGGGCACACAAAACTTGCCTTTGCCTCACATCTTTTGTGTGCTCGCCCTGTGCAGCCAACTCGTTGTACCCGCAGCCAACGGGCTTCACCAACTTTGCGTCTGGTTTACTTATTCATTCCCGTCGCCTGCCAGATCGCCGCCGGCGCAGCCGCCGCCAGAAACAACCACGACCACGGTCGCATTGCGCATAGCTAGCTGTGCTCCCCTCGCGGGCCGCCGCCATTTCTGACAGATAATTAGTTGGCACTCGCATTTTCACAGCGGCACATTACCCGCCTGCCTGCTTGATTTCAAAGTCAGGGAAATAAAACCCTTTTTTACCCCTGCCCGACCCTCAAACCCTCGGCCCTCCCCGCCATGGCCGAGGCGGCTTACAGCTCATACCCGCGCTCCCCAAACCTATCGACGAAATCGTACGATTCCTCCTCCGTTTCGTCGGCCACCTCCCCGCGACCGCATTCCCAGTACGTCGGCGTGCTAAATCACAGCTCCCGGCAGGCACCTTTGACCGCGCACTCTCCGCACCTTGGCGGCATGCCGTCGCTACCATCTGTCAACCATGGCTTTCCGCCCTATTCACCTGTTCCTGCAGGTATGATGGGTCGTGAATCAATTGGCTCCAGCGACTCTCTAGGTCACCACAGCAGCATGTCCATCCAGGGGGGACTGGGACCCCAGGCACAAAAAAGAGCCTATCGCCAACGGCGAAAGGATCCCAGCTGCGATGCCTGCCGAGAGCGCAAGGTCAAATGCGATGCCACCGAAACCGCAAGCTGCTCCGAATGCTCCAGTCGCAACGTTAAATGCCAGTTCACAAAAGAGACCAACCGGCGCATGTCCTCCATTAAGCAGGTGCAGGATCTCGAAAAGCAGATTGAGCGAGTCAAGCGCGACAACACGACCCTTCGCCGCATGCTGCAGCATCGCGATGTATCTATGGATGTTGACGGCGACGGCGCCGAGCCCATCATCGACCCCGAGCCTCGACAAAAGATACGCACAATGACCATGCCTGAGCTCAACCGGGCCAGGGCCAACCTGAGCGGCGCTTCCAAGGGCATCTGGAAACCGCCCAGCAGCAACCAGTACTTGACCTCAGCGCCCAGAGAATGCGTCGTACCCGAGCTTCCTCCCCGCGCCATGACGGACCAGCTGCTGCATACCTACTACAACTCAATTCACACCATGTTCCCAATTATTCACCTGCCCACGTTTCGTGCCATGGTGGAAGATCTGTACAGAAACGACCGCGCGCAGGCTTCCGCCGCCTGGCTGGCTTTGTTTTTTGTGGTCCTAGCCGCAGGCACCTTGTTCAGTCTCGACCCGCCGACTCCTGCCACTGCCAACCGAGTTGCTGAGCTTCTCGACACGTCTCGCAAGATGATGGATCCGTGGAGCAACACATTTACGCTTGACGACGCCCGCACCTACACTCTGACCGCCATATGTCTGGGCGAGATGAATTTGAAGTCCGCGGCATGGAACTGGCTGGGAAATGCGATCCGTGCCGGACAGGACCTCTGCCTCTACACTGACTCTGAAAACTTTCCCGTCATCGAGGGCGAGATGCGTTGCCGGACGTGGTGGGCGATGTATGTTTTGGATAGGACTCTGGCGACTGTGCTCGGCCATCCTTTTCTGATCAACGACGCCGACTGCGACGTGCGCCTGCCTGCTGCTGTCGACGACCACTACGTCCGTGAAGACGGCATGCATGTTCCCAACGGCGCCGAGCCTCTCACACACTCTCTGTTGGCCATTATTCACGTCGTACGGTCATACACGTCTGTTCTCAAAACGATCGATAAGCCGACGGTGCCGCCCTCGCACCTCGCTGCGTTTGATAACCACTTCAGCAAGTGCTTGAACACGTTCCCGCCCGCCTGCGACCCGTCGAGCACCGTGGCTCTCGCTTCGCATTTCCTGCCACCTCTCGCCTATCTGCTCCACATTCGACTCTTGCTGCACAGACACAATCTTGCGCCCAACTGCCCCCCAGAGGCGCGCTTCTCCGCCGTGGAGGCGTGCTCCCACATTGCCATGGAGACAGCCTCGCTCATCGCCCGCACCAGCGCTCCGGCAGAGGGTGCAACTTCGCTCTTGGCGACTCACCTGTTCCGTTCGACTTTGTTCCTACTCCTCACTGCGCATTTTGACCAAGCCATTACTTGTATTCGCGCCTTGGCTTCCATTGATGGTCTGCGAGACGTCGTAGCCCCGTGCGGCCGATACCTTGTATTCTTTGTGAATGTTCTCGGATCGAAGCGCGTGGAGCATGCGAGCATTGTGTCCCGCGTCAGTGGCTCGGCACCCAACCCGCACTCTCGGAATCACCCAGACAGCGTTGCCATTGTCCACTCGCTCAGCCGAGACGAGGAACTTCTTGCATACGTTTCAGCTGATGCACAGGCTTCACCGACAAAGAACTGGGTCTGGACAACTGTCGAACGTGAAGCAGCGGTCACAAACAGGACACCTAGCTCGACGACGACGGCCATCTTCCAGGCCGAGCAGCGTACGGGTTTGACTGAATCGGAGCAGAGGAGCTGGGGTGGATGGAGTCACCTGGAGTCGTCTATCCGAGCTCTGACGTCGCATAACGCTGGATGGATGCCTCTTCCCACTCACAAGATGAGCAGCGAGGCGCCAGGCGCCGGGCAAATGGACATTTCCAAGCACCCTGAACATCCGCGGTTCACTTCGGAGTCTAGATACGGCGGACATGGAGGCGATGCTACCCCGTCGCCGAATGCACCGAAAAAGGGCAACGACAGGCTGAGCATTGCCAACATTATCTGATGCTCTCTCACTCTTTTTCTTATGAAGCGACTTTTTCGACCGGCAACGCGCAGTTTTAGCTTGGCTGCCTGTTGTGCTATCTGTTTATCCCACATTCATATACTGTAAATTTTGCAACACAAGCTATGCGGCATGGTACATATTTGGGGCGGAGGGTTCTTGTTTTTTTCGTCTTGCCACGAGACACGACTGGGGGGCAAATTGGTGCGGTTGATTTGATTCCAGCGGAGTTGTTTCTCATTGCATTTGATTCCTTGGGGATCATTGGCGAAGGGGGATTGCTTTATTTGTTTTTTTCTAACACTACCTGCCAGCTTTTTTCGGAGTGCGGTATTCTCCTTTGACGACGACATTTTTTCCTCTGCCTTGGAGCATATTCTTTTCGTTTCTTTTTTCTTCTTCATTCTTGACCTCCCTTTCTTTTTCTTGGATTGGATTGGATCTCGTTAGGATTTCACAGATATCCCCCCCAACGAACTGTTTTTATGTTTTTAGAGATGGGGCATTGGACCCGGTCCACATCAGAACTGTTTTTGTTTTTGGATGGCTTTCTTCTTTACTTGCTTTCGATTTTTTTTTATCAGAGCTGGCAGCAACGAAATTTAACGACAGCATGTATTGATGAAAAGAAAAGCTTTTATATGTCACGGAAAGAGCAATGTGTGCGCGTGTCCTGTATGTGTGTGTGTGTATGTGTGTTTGAGATTGCGAACTTACGATTACTCTTGTGAGAGAGGAGAGAAAGAGAGATTGTAACTATGTTAGGACGACGTTTTTGTGACAGAAAATTGAAACATGCGACAGCAAGGTTTTATATATTGATTATATCGTGTGAGAGAAGAGTAGTGGTAGTGGCAGTGGTAGTTTGCGCGAGGCTCGCTTGTCGCTCGCGCATGGAAGTAGCCAGCGCACCGGTATCGTCGGCGTGTTGCGCGAGGATGATGGCGCCGTCGAGCCAGCTGTGGCAAGAAGAGGTGCTCGTGTTGCTGACGTAGAGCGTGAGACCGTGGTTGAAGCATGCGGTTGCAATGTACTCTGCCTCCTCGGCGGGAAAAGCGACGCCTGCCTGTGAAGTTGGGTATTCTTGTCAGCTTTTTTTTTTTTTTTTTTTTTTTTTTTTTTTTTTTTTTTTTTTTGGAGATGTAGATGGTTGTATTTTGAATCATAAGTGATATCGGGCCCCTGACGCACCTGATCCGACTCTTGCGCCACCTGAATCGCCTGCTCAAGAACACCCCGCGTGATGTCGTCGTCCCCCCGCGGGAGGAGGACCTGGATCATGCACCGGAGATACCGCGCCAGCGTCGCGCTTCTAAATTCCTCGAGGGTGAATATCGCGTTCGTGATGGCCGTTAGCGTCTTGTTCATGATCTGGGGCGGCGTGCTGCTGGAGAGGAGGCAGCCGCCCATGGCTTTGAAGATGTCTGCGTCCTTGCATATTTCTGCTTTCGTGACGATGGGGAGGAGGGCATCCCACGACCCCTGGAAGATGAGTGCTTCGTAACAGAAGACGCAGAGGATGCCGTATTTTTCGAGGAGCTCTGGACAGCGTCCTGGATTCTCGCCGCAGGTGTCGTCGAAGAGGCTGTGGAATGCGGAGGCGTGTTCTGCTGCGTCGGCGTATAGACTGCCCGCATGCCCCTTTTGTCCTGTTTGCGCCTCGGTCATGTACAGCGCCGAGAGGACAAAGTGGCATCGCAGGCGGATGAGCGCCGTGTCGGGCCCTGGGGAGAGAGCCTGTGCGAAGACGAGGCAGCTGCTGAAGAGCGAGACGAGAACGCCGCGTGTCCAGGTCGTGCTGTGAGATGCGCCGAGGTTGTAGGCGTTGGTGGCGAACCATTCGAGTTCGGGGGTGGTGAAGGCGGGGTTGCCGGACGGGTCGACGGGGTTTTGGGATATAAACTCTGCGGCTGCGCGTGTAAGTCATCATGGTAACAGGCCAGGACATGGTAGACATACCGAACTGGAACTCGTGCGCGATGTCGCCTGAAAACCGATCCTTTGGATTCTCGCCATCGTCCGCATTCTCGCCCTCTAGAAGCTGCAGGAGCCTGACCGTGCACCGCAGAACCGAAGGTAAATTCCCCTCCACCGCTCTCCCTTTCTCCGCAGCCCACGTCGCAGCCACAGCCCGCAGCGCTTCAACAGTACACAGCTTGTCCCCTGCGCTCTGCGCCTCTCGCGCGCATGCGTACAGCGCGTCTCTCGCCTCGTTCCTGTCCTCCCGGGCGGCGAAGAACGCTACGCTGTCCCGCGCGAGGCCCACGTTCCATGTGCGCAGCGCGAGGCGGAACATGAGGAAGCGCGTGCGGATGTCGTCTTGCGTCGTGGCGGGGGCGGACTCGAACGTGGCCAGTGCGGCGGCGTACTCGGAGAGCTGCACCTGTGCGGCAAGCAGCTTGCGGGTGAACGGGGCGAGGGTGGTGGCGGAGCTGGAGAGCGCGGCGTGGTGTGCGAGTTGCGACCATTGGATGGAGGGGGTATGCTGGTTGTCTGCGTAGAGGGGTTGGAGCACTTGCCAGATATTCTGGAAGTGGTGTTAGTGAGGCAGAGAAACTGGCAAAAAGGAAGAGGACGAACTAAATGAATCTCTTGTGCGGCCAGCTGGCCGAGCTGGCCGATGTTGTAATGTACGCAGTCTAGTAGGTCGAAACAATCCCAGATTGTTTCCTTTTCGGGATATTGTAGATGGAGCCTGAACCGGAAGACAGCGGCCCTGTCTAAGACCTCGGGTGAGACTGGCTGTGAAAGCAACTTCGAGAGCATGCGGTCGAGAAGACGAGCTGTTTCGTCAAGCTTTGTTTTTGCAATTGCCTCACAACAGTCCAGCGAAATGGAATATGTGTGAGCGGTCGCGTCGGAGACGTTCTGACGTAGAATGTCTTCCAAAGTGGCGAGCATGTTGTCCACATCACCAGCTGCAAGCTGTACTCGTGCAGCCATGCCCAGCACGCGACCATGCTTCTCCCCAAACTGTCCTTCCGCAGCGCGCACGACTCCCGCGGCTTCTTCAAGAGCCGCCCGCGATCTCACCGCCACGAGGCATCGAACCAGGTCCTCCAGCGCGGCGAGCCGCTCCGACGGCTGCCCTATAGATGTCTGCTCCGCCGCGCGCCGGAACCAGGGTGCCGCTGCGAGGGGCTGGCTCTTCGCGAAGAGGCTTCGCCCGATCAGCGCGAGGACCTGGCGCAGCGTGGCGAGCGAGGCGGCGTCGAGGTTCGGGATGTGCGGGGTGGTTTTGGTGTACATGTGCTCTGCGAGGTCGAGGCGGTCGTCTTTCCAGGACTGTGGGGGAGGAGCGGAGGGATTGAGTTAGCAAAGATTTGTGGCGGTGGGAGGGATGAGCGCGGATGTACCAATGCGATGCGGAGGATGTAGTAGCTTGCTCGGTCGGTGTTGCTGGCGAGTTCGCCTGGTGTTGTCCGGGACTCGCAAGCCAGGTATTCTGTAACTTTCTGCAGTGCGGTTTGCGCAGAGTCGAGGTCGGAGGTATTGATGCATGTCTTGGATAGGTTGATGCCCAGACGTATCAGGTACGTTGTGGACTCTGCGGCGTTTGCGTCTCTGCGAGCGAGTAATCCGAGCCCAAGTACGAGATATCCATACAGCCTCGCTTTTGTATTGAACGTTCCATCATCTTTCCCGCCATCTGCCGCGGAACTGGCGTTCAGCTTCCGTATGCAAACATTCCATATCCGACGGCCGATGGCCTCCAACTGACGCGCCGTGTCGTCGGACAGCGCTCCAGGTGGAAATCTCGACGAGTCGGTAGCTCGGGCTGTGTAATGCGCAAGATCAGAGGTTTCGATGGGTTTATCCGTTGAGAGAGAAGACTCCAAATCGGCGGCGAAATCTGCTGCGCTTGTTAGAGGAGGAACTGGGTGTGTGGGCGATTGTTTGCGCGGGACTGACGGAGGAGTGATGCGGCGGCTTTGTTTGCTGCGGCTGCGGGGGAGGGTGTTTGTTTTGCAATGGATTTAGAATCCATGGTAGGGATACGTGAGAATTCGATTTCCCACACTACAGAACGAAGTGGGAAGAGCCCAGGACTACAGTCATGAAGCGTTCGACATGGAGATGTAGAGGCATGCCAGCTGCCAGCCGTCACTTACAAGTTCGCGCGGTAGTCATCAGTCATCCACGTTATTTATTGTTCACTAAATACCCTCAAAGATAGTCACCTCGTCGTGTAGTAAAATAAATCGAAGGATCTAAAATACACCTAGAATATAGCAAATCGTGTCATTAACTTTGTGAATTTCGGTAAAAATCTCCCGGTTCGTTGAGCAACATTTCCGCACCAGCAAAGTCGCATCTTATCCATGCCAAACTTTACAAACGTATCTGTAGAGCAAAACCGCCAGAATTTTGAGCGCCAGGGACGTGCAGACCATCGATGACCTTGCCGTAGACTCTCTCATGCTCATCGTAACCAGCTTTGGTATAGTACCACGTCTGCTGGTCGGCGCGACAGGCGCGACACGCCTCGCACTGCACCGCTTCGCCCGAGGTGCCGCCCACGATGTCCAGCCACGGGAACCGCGTCGCCGACGCAAGGCTCGCCTCCACCCCGGCCGGCTCGTGAGCCCGCAGCGTCTTGTCCTTGAGCGCCGCGTCGCCGACCGAGTCGGTCGGCGCCGTGCCCCGCCGCATCCGGCGCCGCAGGATGCGCCTCACCCGCTTCTCCTCTTTCCACCTCACACAGGAGGACGAGCCGTGCACAGCGAGGCCCCTCTCCTCGACGGCCGGGCGGTCAACCAGCCGCCAGCCTGTCGTGTTCTGCATCGCTGGCATCCCCCCGCGGTTGACGCGTCGCGCCGGCGCCGTGTACCGCGGCACCTGGAGCCCTGGGAGGCCCTGGACAAACTCCGGGCTCACGCCGAGCTGCGCGACGGCCTGCATGGGACGGAGGGGCCGGTAGCGCTTCTGGGTCGTGAGGCAGCGGAAGCAGACGCGGTGGAAGGCGAGGAGGTAGAGGTGGGTGCCGGCGCCGCCGCAGCACCGGCAGGCCGGGTCGCAGAGGAGGTCGTAGAGGGCGTCGCAGGTGATGCTGCTGCCGCTCGCGCGGGTGGCGACCATGCCGGCGACGACGTCGGGGGCGTGGTCGAGGACGGCGCGCAGCTTGGGGAGGCTGCCGACGGCGCGGCGCATGCCCGTGCTGACGGACTGCATGCGGGCGAGCTCGGCCATGGAGAGAGCCTGCAGGATGGGGTGGAGGATCTCGAACGGGAGTGCGCCCAGGAACGGGCCCATGTCGACCCGGCGGCGGAGGATGTCGCTGCTATCCCAGGTAAACGTGAGAGAGGGGCTGCGCGAGAAAGGGAGGCGACAGGAGCCGGTGTAGTCCGCCGCATGCTGCGAGCTTCTGATCCTGTCGTCACTGCTCTCCGCGTAGCTTTCAAGGAGGTCAAGGTACCGGCCAGGGTTACAGGCCACATGATGATAGGTGTAGATGTAGCTCTGCAAGTTGGGAAATGAACCGCGCGAGTTGGGCGTTGGCATCTTGTCTCGGTGAGCAGGGCCCGACGCCAAATACTGAGGCTGGAGAAGTTTGGCGATTATATTCAGCCGGAGCTGGTCCCTCCCCAAAAAAGGTCGGTAAGAAGAGTATAGGCAAGTATGCGCGAAGGCCAAGTAGAAAATGAAGAATTGAGAAGATGGCCTGAGAGCTTAAGAGTGTTGAATGAGAGAAACCCATTCCGCAACTCTAGGCCGGCTTTAAATAATCGATCTAGAAGCAGTTAATCAAACAGCGCAGGCGCAATTGAAGCCATTGCCAAATGTTGCATCAAATGCTAGTTTGCGCAGCCTGCACGCCGCATTCACCGTTGGTCATGGCCATGCACCTCGCAGACTCGCACCTCAGATACCACCACTCCGCATACTTGGGTCATTTTTCACAACCACGACACTCCACGACCGCCGCACAAACACGCTCTATACACATGTAACTGCAACCCCCAGCCCCCAACGGGAGCGGCCGTGAACGGATCCTGAACTCAACTGAAGATATTAGCATAAAAACACAACAGCATGAGCAGTGTAAAAGAATAGCTGTATATAAATTGGCATAGTATCGTATATCCAAGAAACCATACACGCCAAGAATAATAATAATAAAAACACCATACAAGGACTAACAAAGTCCAGAACACCTCAAACGCCCCCATCCCAGCCATAACAATGAAAGAAAGAGTGAAAAACGCAAGATCATTCTGGCGGCGGAGGGTCATGAGGCAAGAAATTGCCAACAATAAGTGCAGGTCTAGATAATTAGCTTCAACCTCTTTCTGTAGAAGGATGGGTAGCAAACTTACAACTTGTGCTCATCGCGCCGAATGGTAAATGAGAAACAGCACTTGAGGATCGGATGGTCCGACGTGTCGCTCGGGTTCTTGAGCGAGCACGCCGTCAGCAGCGTGTCGTGCGACGGGTCGAAGGCGATGGTGCCAAACTCTTCCCAGTACCGGACCATGGACTCTTCTGTGAGAATCTCATGGAGAGCGATTTTACCCTGCTACAGTTAGCACCGCCTCTTCATTCTCTTCATCAAGTATAACTCACGTCACGTAACCGGTCGACGGGAACGTTGATTAGCTCCGCCATCTCCTTGTTTCCCCTGAATATCTCTCCCGTGCGCCGCCAGCAGCACGCCGGCACCGCCATACTCGCAAACACGCGGTCGTAGTCCATGAGCTGGCGCTCGAACCACATCTCGACGTAGAGCAGCTGCAGATCCGTCAGTCCCTGGGCCTTTTCCCTAAACTTGGGCCGGAAGTGGTGGATCGTGCGCAGGATCTTCTGCTTCGACGTCGCGGCAATGTGCCCGTCCAGGTACTTGCCCAGGCGCGCGTAGCCGTTGATGTAGTTGAAGGGCTTGAGCAGGCCCGCGTCGTACTTGGCCATGAGCACGCGCGACATGCGTTCCTCGCCGATGGCGTTGCCCGCCGGGTCGGCCGCCTGCAGGTAGTACTCGCGCTCCTTGTCCTTGTCGGCGACGGCGGCGATGCGGGTGGAGCGCGTGCGGCCCGGCGTCGTGGATGCGCCGCTGGTAGAGGCTGTCGCTGGGGGCGGAGGCGGCATGGCGTGGTGGCTGACGTTGGGACTGATGTTGGGAGAGCCGTTCTGGGCGGCCTGGAAGCTCGCGGCGAGGTCGGACTGGCTGCGAGGAAAGCTCGGAATCGTCGTCTGGGTGTCGTCGGGAGCGATACCGGGCTCGTCGAGAAGGTTGCTGTTGAGGAAGTCGTTGAGCAGCTTGAACTCGTGGGTTACATTGTCGCCAGCAATGTAGTTCGGGTTGTACGGGTTCATGCCGTTGAAGTTTTGCGCCGTCAGCCAAGCATCGGAGAAGCCAGCAACTGTAGAGCAACGTGTCAGTGGTACGGAACACAAGACGGTATAGGGCAGTAGCAGGACGTACATTGATTCATGTTGCCGGTGGGGTTCATAGCACCAGGCTGCAAGTCAAGATTGGGCACGATGCCCATGCCGCCGTTAGGCTGACCCATGACGCCGCCGAAGCCGGAATCCGATCGTTGGCGGTTGCCGTTGAAGGGCGGCGGGGGTGCCATGGCCGTGGAAGCGGTCGAGGCCACTTCGGAGTCGTCAACGGAGCCGGCCTTGGCTTTCGGCTTCTTGGTGTCGCTGTCGCGGGGTTGATCATGGCACAAGTGTCCGATGTTGCGCTTGATGCACCTCGTGCAAGGTCGCTCCTGGATGCGAGTTAGCGTCACGTCAGTCACGACAGGTTTGTTTTACGTGGGCAGATAGCCGGCCCGGCAAGGCAGCCGGAGCTGAGTATCAAGGATCGCGACGTACAAGATCACAAGTCATGTGCTACCTCATGTTAGCTGAGCTGAAGAATGTCGTCACTTGCGTGAGATGCAGGACTTACGGATCGGCGACAGTAGACGCAGGCGTGGTTGACCTTGCGCCGCTTCTTGGGGCTTGTTTTTTGCGCGCCGTTGCCATTGTGGTCATTGGTGTCCTTGGTCGCAGCGGGCTTCGTAGGCTTGGATTTGTCGCCTCTCGATTTGCCATTGGCAGCGGCGTCGAGGGATTTGCGGTCCGTCATGTCGCACAGCAAGATCCCATTGGACGTGGGGGGAGGGTAGCAGGGCAGGCGTCGAGGTCAGGCTCTGTGTGCGGGCGTAGGCGCAAGTGCAAGATATTGGGAGCAGACGTGCCGCCGTTTTGGAAAGAAACAAGCAGTTGATTTAGTTCGGAGAGGAGCGCAGTAGTAGTCGTTCCATTTGCCGGTGGGCAGCGATGTCGCGCAGTCGGTCGTCCAGGTTGTAGTTTGAGCGAGGGGGGGCCGGTGCAGAGACTGCGAAGACACCGTCGCTTTATAAAGAAGCTATTGTGCTGTGCTAGTCGACAAGTATAAACGAATCGCGGCCACAAGTCGCGAGATGTCGTGTCTCTGTGGTTGGTTGCGCGCGTTATGTAACGGGGGGGTGCGCAAAAGCCGCGGTTCGGCAACAAGGCCTTTTCTGTTTTCTTCGAGTCACAAGTGCGCCGGAGCAGCGGGTGGCACGAGTCGGAGGGGCGTGCAGTGGTGGTGGTGCAGAAGAATGGGAAGAAATTCGAGCCAAAAAAAAAGAGGAGGGTGAAAAAAAAGCGAATGTCGGGAGTCGATGGATTTAATAACTCAATTGCGTACCCATCGTCACAGGAGGAAACCAACAGCTTGATTGTCCTTTTGTCGGTATAACGGGCGCAAACGTGGGGAAGAGGAGAGGTAGGAGGAGAAAAAAAGAAGAGGAGCAGCTGAAGATTGAAGATGGGCTCTAACTACCTTTTCGCCCAGCCCGGCCAGCCCAGCCAGCCAAGGAGAGAGTCCAGTTTCCAGTTTTCCCCGGGTTTGGGTTGGCGGTCCGCCCACCAAGAACGAGCAAACGGGCTGGCAGCTGGCAACTCGGCTGGCAGCTGGCAAATGGGGCGGCCGAGCTGGTCTTCAGCCACTCAAATCGCCTGTAATTACTGAGCACCCGCGTTAGCCTCGCCTGTGGCTGGTGGCAAGCACAAGCCACTCGGCATCTCAGACTACAGCTACAGAGGTCACCGTTTGCATCATTGTCACCACCGTCATGCAGACATTCAATCAAGTTCAAATCATTACTATATACATTGCATTCTGAACGTTTCGTTACGCCTAATCATCATGCTCGCGTCAACTACGTCATTGTACCCATTCTAAATATACACGAAGAAGCTCTTCTCTCCCTCCTTCGGCTGCACCCGCGCCCGTCGCATGATGCTATCCTCACATGCCAATCGAATACGCTCCGACGTCGCCGGGCTCTCCAGCCTCAGCAGGCCAGCCGAGTCGTTCTCACCCTTTGTGGCCTCCACGCCCTCCGCCCTTCGCGCCGCCTTGAGCGCATTGCGAATCGCAAAGAACACGGCGCTGCCCAGGAACAGTGGCGGCTCGCCCACGCCTCGGCTACGCTGGATCGTGCGCAGTTCCTTCCACTCGACGTCCTTGAGCAGAGATACATTGAACTGCTGCGGGATATCTCTGAAGCCGGGAATCTTGTAGGCGCCGGGACCGCGAGTGAACAGGTTGCCAGCCATAGGGCCGCTGCTCAGCCACAGAGACTCTTCCATGGTAAAGAGACCCAGGCCCTGCACAAAGGCACCCTGGATCTGACCATAATCAATTGCCGGGTTGATGGACTGGCCGACATCCATCTTGATGTCTGTCTTGAGACAAGACCAGGAGCCCGTCAGTAGATCAACCTCTACCTCCGACGCGGCCACGCCCTGGGTAAAGTAAAAGAACATCTTGCCCTTGTTCTCCGTCCACGAGTAGCCAATCTCTGGCGTCTTGTAGAATCCCTGAGCCGACAGGTTCACGCGGTCAAAGTATGCGGCGTGCGCGATATCCTTCATCGTCGCGTCCTTGCCCAACTTCTCTCGGTACGGCTTCAGGCGCTCATTCAGCTGCTCGCAGGCATTGTACACGGCGAATCCGTTCAGGTCCGACGATGCAGATGCAGCAGTCGCCGATGCGTTGGCAACTGTATTCGTGGCAGTCTCCGAGATGAAGACATTGTCCAGCGGCACTTGTAGAGCCTGCGCCGCAATCATGGTCATCTTGGTGTGCAGACCCTGGCCCATTTCCGTACCGCCGTGCGCCACCAGCACCGAGCCATCGTGGTAAATGTGTACCAACGCGCCCGCTTGGTTCAGCCACAGCGCCGTAAAGGAGATACCAAACTTGGTCGGGATAATCGAGATACCCCTCTTGCGCCACTTGTTCTCCAGGTTGAACTCTGCAATCTCACGGCGCTTGTCCGCGTAGTTGAAGCTGTCGTACACTTGCTTGTACATCAGAGGCACGTGCCAGTCTTGCAGCATTTGGTTAAAGTGCGTATCCTCGTGGTGCTTGTAAAAGTTGATTTCTCGCAGCGTCTCAACCGGCATGCCGAGGCGATCGGCAACTTCCTCCATGTATGTCTCGGCAATGAACATGCCCTGCGGACCGCCGAAACCACGGAACGCCGTGTTGGAGACGGTGTTGGTCTTGCAAACACGACCGCGGATAAAGACATTCGGGATACTGTAGCAACCATCGGAGTGTGTCATGGCACGCTCCACGACCGCGGTACTCAGATCAAAAGTCCAGCCAGCATTGTTGTAGACGTCCAGATCCAGGGCCTGGAGCTTGCCGTCCTTGTTAACACCGATCTTGTACTTGCCGAGGAATGGATGGCGCTGGCCCATGGTGAGCATGTCTTCCTCGCGGGTAAGCATGCATCGGACAGGGCGCTTGGTCTTCTTGGCTGCCAGAGCGACGACGGAGCTCAGAATCACGGAGCGCGACTCTTTCCCACCAAAGCCACCACCCAGTCTCTTCACGCGAACCACAACCTTGTTTGCAGCCACGTCGCACGTGCGAGCGGCAAAGACTTGCGTCTCGTTGGCATTCTGCGTGCTGGCGAAAATTTCAATCGCACCATCTTCGGGCGAGGGAACAGCCAAGCAGGCGTTGGTTTCCAGGTAGAAGTGTTCCTGGCCACCCATTCTAGCTGTACCGGTAAAGACGTAGTCGCAGTTCTTAAAGGCCTCTTCCGTGTTACCCTTCTTAATCTCCCTGTAAACAGGGTGGAAACTCTCCTGCTCAATAGCCTCCTCCATCGTAAGCACGCAGGGCAATTCCTCGTACTCGACCTTGACGGCACGAGCAGCTTCAGCGGCCTTGTTGGCAGATGTGGCGAGAATCATGGCAATGGCCTGACCCGCGGTGAATACTTCGCCCTCAGCAAAGAAGCGCTCGTCAAAATGAGGCGGACCAAACTTGTTGGCCTCAGCGTTGGGCATGTCCTTGACGTCAATGTAGTCCACTACGCCTGGCATGTCGAGCGCTTTGGAGTAGTCGACCGAGAGAATCTTGGCACGAGGTTTCGTCGACAAGACCCAACAGCCAATGAGCTCATTCTTCATCTGCGGAATGTCGTCGGTATACTGAGCCTCGCCGGTCGTCTGCTTCAGGGCGGCGACATGCGGGTTTGACTTGCCAGTGACCTCAAGCTCGTACTTTTGCGCCGAGTCATGGTCAATCTTGCCCTTGGAGAGCTCTCTCTCAATCTCAGCGACGGCTTGCTTGTCAACGTTCTCTCCGTTGAGGCCGGTGAGGACATCATGGTAGAATCTGTAAAAGAAGCCAAGGGACAGAGCTTTGCGGTACGAGGCCATGCCTCCAGGTACGCTGAATTTCATATCAAACTCGCGACCAAGTGCGCTCATTACGCCTTCCAGCGTCTCCAGCTCCGCAAAAGGCTTTCCAATCAGATACTCTTCCGCGGATTTTGCCGACACCGTAGTCGCAGCCATGCCACCATAGATGATATTCGACTCCTGGACAATGCCAGCATCGTCCAGCTTCACGCGCAAAGCGCTAGTAACAATGGCGATGTCGTCATCCTTTCTCTTGGCCTGCTTGTAGGTTCTATAAAATTCACCCTTGGCAGCGGTCACCGGGATACGGATCGATGCAATAATCGCATCTGGTGCCAGAGCGGTCTTTCGGTAGCCTGTGAAGAATTTCGACATGTGGATTTCAGTCTCCTCGTGCGCAGACTTTGCGACGAGAACTGCGTTGGCACCCCACAGCGAAGGATTCAAGTCGGAAATAGGTGATGCCGTAACGAGGTTACCGGCTGGGGTACCGACATTGCGGATTTGACGTCCGGCAAAGTACTTGAGCTGCTTCAGGATGCCCTGGAACACCTGGCCGCGAACAGGGCCATAGTGCTCCATGGCATCTTCGCAGAGCTTCTCCAGGTCTGTGAGGGTAACGTTGCCGCCGATTTCCATGTAGTCGTCGGTGAGCTTGTACTGTCTGAGCTCAGCAATGTCGCCGACGTAGACTGAGACAGGGTATTGAAACGCTTTGAACTTGATTTCAATCTGTGTCTCTGTGCTGCCACCGATAATTTTGGCTTGGGGGTAGACGCTCTTGATCTGGAGGAGCTGGTCAAGTGTCACAGGACGGTACCAAGTCTTCTTCTTGGTGCCAAAAGCCAGTGGGCGCATATCGTGCTTTTTCAGCTGAGGCGGGAAGATGAGTTCTGTGTCGGGGTTGTATTCGATGAAGCCGGGTGGTGTGAAGCGTTTGATGGGCTGGTCATCCTTCATCTTGTCCATACAGCATCCACCGTTAGCAGGTCCGTTGCCATTCTCCATGCAACAGCCGCTGCCATTTGTCTTTCCGTTAGTGCCAGCGCCATTCGCACCATTCGCACCATTCGTGCCATTCGAAAGACCGTTGGTCTCCATCTTGTCCATGCAGCACCCTCCGTTGGGAGCGGCCTGCCCGCAGCCCTTCTTCACACTGAAAGTCTGCGCAGCGTCCAGGATCGGTCGGTACCCAGTACATCTGCACAGGTTCCCGTCAAACGCCTCCTCCACGTCGTGCTCCGTCGGCGCGTCGTTGTTGCGCAGCAGCGCATACAGGCTCATGACGATACCCGGCGTGCAGAAGCCGCACTGGCTGCCATTGCCCATGGCGACGCGCTCCTGCGCCGGGTGCGGGCGCTCCGTGTTGCCGATGCCCTCGATTGTGATGACGTGCTTGCCGTCGAGGCTGACAAGGGGCGCGAGGCAGGCGTTGACGCTGGCGTGGTAGATTTGCTTGGTGGTGGGGTTGAACTGCGACACGACGATTGTGCAGGCACCGCAGCCGCCTTCGCCGCAGCCACTGGTGTTTGTTAGACGGGCATGTGGTTCTGGCGTGTCAAAAAGCCAGGTGATGTGGTTTCGGGGACATACAGTTTGGTTCCCGTGAGGCCGATGCCTCGCAGGTATTCGAGGACCGTGACTTCGGGGTCGATGTCGTCGAGGACCACCTTGGTGCCGTTGAGGTAGAAGCGAAGCGTGCCGTCAAAAGAAGAAGTCAGAGCCGCCAGGTCCGATGCCTGGGGCTCCTTCTTGACTTCAACCGCAGTGGGAGACATGCTGCCGCCGCAGACACCGCAAGCCTGTCTTGTGAAGGGATATCTAGATGTCGTGTATTGGTCGCGGCATGGAAGGGTGGCAGGGTTCGGGTTATCGTTCGCGAGGCTCGAGGCTCGGTATAGTAGAATCTCTATATAAGCAAGGAAGATGTAGATGAGAAGGGAGAGAAGAAGTCGAAGACAGGTCTGGGAGCCTCGTCCAGATCAAAGCCGGCGAGTCGGACGACGAAACGGGGTCGTTTGGGGATTTATAATGGGAGCCCGCGCTAGGCTGGGCACTGACTGACAGCAACCCCACAAACGGCAGTGGCAGGATAGCGGCGTGGTCCTACAGCGGCTATGCGAAGGCGGGAGTTTGCGAAGGAGGACAAAATACGCGCGTAATTGATGACAATTGCCTCTTTTTATTGAGTACTGTTTTTTAATCTCATTTTCCTACAAGCCGCACATGCAGTTCTGTGGCAAGGGTCATTGGATGGCGAACAAGGAATCGTAATCAGTCAACCCTCGCCGCCTGATTGGAGATCAAGTACTACGTAGGAGGGCTCTCAGCCGGGTCTCACCAGGTGGCGACAAAGGTACCGACGCACACAGATTAGCGGCGGAGGTACATCCCTGCGCTGCCACTGCGGGGAGCTCAGCGAGGGGGGGGACGGCGGGGAGACTGGCGGGGTTTTGGGGGCCCCCTGCAGCTGGCTCTTTGCGGGCAAAGTTCGTCGGCCGGCTCCGGGTGGAGGGACAGCGGCGTCGGTGAGCTCCATCTTCCATGCGCCGGGCCGCGGGAAGCGAGGTAGATAAGATGATAACGAGTTGCAGGTAGTTTTAATACTTGGTGAACTAGAAAGAGACTTTGTTTGCGATTAAAGCAATATAGCCTTGGTGAGTGATGAAGCTGACCTCTCTACGTCATTGGAAAGGACGGACGGAGGCGTCGAGAGTGGTACAGTGTTTGTCCACTGTAATGAGGCTAGTGAGTTGGAGACGCAGGTGAAGAGGTAAGATAATCGGAGTAGAGAGGAGAGTATAAAGAGACATCGCGCGTGAGTAAGGATGCAAAAGGCCCAAGACGCTGAGATGTGCCCATCTCGTAGGGTAAGACTAATCCAGCATATAGACGAGAGCTTGCATCATATGATCTTGAGAATTTTAGAGAAAAGAAAGTTGCTTGTTGCTATATATAATAATCGCTATCAATCATATTAAAGGTATCCATTATCCCTTCAACCCCTGTTGCACCCCCCGATATACTTCAACGTTGCTCTCATAACACGCTGTTCAAAGACAACTACCAAGTTCAATGTATCCGCTTTCCAGAAACACTCTTCAGCTTTCGCTCAACCCACACCCCGGTAATCAGTCCGCATCGCTACAGGTCTCCCCGTAACTATCGACGTGGCTCCCCTCCGGCTGCCCGTCCTCGCCGTCCCCCTCCCACACACCCTCCTCCGCATCATCCGTATCATACGGACACGCGTCGTCGTCCTCCACCGCCCTCACCACTTCGCAAAAGTCCATTCCCACGCCCCCGGCCAGGCACAGCACCCTGCTCGCCACCCACCGCGCGTGCATCACCCGCAGCATCGCCTCCGCCGCCCGCCGCGACCCGTGCCGCACCCGCACCACAGCGCCGTCACGCACCCCCGACTTCGCCTTGTACTCCACGTCGTACTTGTCGTCCGAGAACCGGCCGGGGGCGTTCATCTTGCGCCACACCTGCACCGACGGCTTCACGGGGCGCGCGAGCTCCATCCCGTTCCGCCTCTGCCAGTGGAACGTGAATGTCGCGATGTAGGCGGGCGTGTCGCCCGCCGTGCCTTGCTCGAGTATTTCTTCAATGTAGCCGGGACAGAGCGTTATTCGGCCTTTGTTGAACATGTGTCGCAATCGGGGGGAGAGTGTGACAATGTTCCATTCTGCGTGGGTGGATAGAGGGCGTCGGAGCAGAGCCCAGAGGGCATCGGAGAAGGGGATGCCCAGGATGTATTTGAGGATGTCGATGACGTCTGCTAGGATTCCGACCGTCTCGGCGCAGCAATTTATACCAAAAGGTAGAAGGGGCGTCTGAACGCCGTCCCTTGAACCAGTCACGATGCAGTACCCCCGATCACGGGTTGCTGCGGCCTATTCCAGTCAGCCTTGTATACAGCTTCCTCCCGCGAATGTCCACACACCACTTCGGCCAGTTTCATCCGCTGCTTATCGCCAAAAGTCAACTGGGGACGCTCAAACCTGCACCCTATCGACGTAGGCAGCGGCGGCTTCTCAATGCTCTCGTGATACTCAAACGTCTCGCCGTACATGACTACCACATCCGTCAGCAACTCCCCAACCAGTTCTCCAGCACGCGCCCAATACTCACAGAGCGTGACAAAATGGGCCGCGATATCGCCCAGCCGACACAGCTCCCACCGGTTGATCATCAGCGCGAGCAGCGTCTTCGACGGCAGCATGTACAGTATCGCCGCGTGTGGGCCCTTGAACCGGTGCCGCCTTCGCGTGCACTCCGTGTGCGACTCGCACGATAGGTAGGCCTTTGAGAGAAGCCTTATAACTTCCGTCTTCTCGCAGAATTCGTTCCATTTGATGAGCACGCGGCTGCCTAGCTCGCTCGTGTCCGAGTAGGCGCGCCCGTCGCACGGGTCCGAGGACGTGGCTTCGTCGTCGTACTGGATGGAGAGCTGATATCGATTCATGGCTGCGAACACCCATCGAGTGAAGAGTGAAGGGCCTTGATTTGCACGGTATATTAAATGTTGGAATCTGAGTCACGATAAAGGAAAATATTATTTGACTTTGGTGGCGCCGTATCTCAAGTTGGCGGTCGTCGAGCGCCCGCAAAGAAGCTCGCTCATCAAGCCGACAATCACGTAACGGCAGGGCGTGAATGCCACCTTTGATTATATATAAAAGACGGTTCGCTGAAAAAGGTTTGAAAAATGTTCAAGGTAGTTGCAGAAACAAAGCACAACCCTCTGCCTAAACATTACCATCGTCTACTACCATCTGCAATTATGGCAAGAGCAAAGAACACCGTCGATCCCGCCATCTTCCCTTCTGCATCGTGCCCCGTCGAGGAGCTGTACAAACGCAAGAAAAGTCTCATCTACCAAATAATGGCCATCTACATGGACGACGTAAACCACCCCAGAGACTTCACCGCCATCCAGGCTGCCGCCTTCTACATGCTCCCCCCCGCGACCCTCCAGAGCCTCCTCAACAAGCCGGATGAGATAAAGAGACTCGGCGACGCCGCCAATTTCCTCGGCCGCCAATGTTAGCTAAGCCCTTTCTCCATCTGACTTGTCCCTGTTTGTTTATCTTTCTTTTTCTTTTTCGGCTAACACATGGCGGGGTAGTTGAATCAGACACAGGGCCTCTCCTCCCGCCAGTGCGGTGCTGCTGCCGCCTCGAGTTATTCCCTTAATTCCGCCAGGCGTCGATGCAGAGCTTTACGAAAATATCTTCAAGTAGCGTCAGCGGGCTAACTCGCACTCTGGTAGAATGGAAGCGGAGCAGGGGAGGTTATATCGTTGCTAGGTGACGGGCCAGGGTACATATCTCGTGCTATATTACACAGGCACCTCACACGCGTCTTGGTTTTCTGGCATTGCAACATTCATCATCTCTAAATCTTGTATATTTTATCTACTATAAGCGAGCTCACTGTTGAAGCAAAACCCGTCCCTTTATCATTAAAACCTCTTACTCCGCCATGTACTTCTTCAGCCCCCTCAGCCTCTGCTTTGCCTCCTCCAGCACCGCATCCTCCTTGCACACCGCAAACCGGATATAATCCTCTGCTAGGTGCGCGTTCGCGTCCGTGTAAAACTCCGTCGGCGGGATCGCTGCCACGCCCACCTCCTGGATCAGGAACCACGCGAGCTTGAAGTCGCGCGGGCGGCTGGCCACGTGCGGCGGGAACGGGTAGTCGGCGGGCACCCGCACCTTGGCCATGTTGACGAGGACAAAGTAGCCGCCCTCGGGCTCGGAGTAAGGGAGCCCGAGCTCGGCCCAGACCTCGTTGAAGCGGTCCATCTTGCCCTTCATCTCCCTGATCGTGGCGTCCCAGAAGCCCTGCTTCTCGGCCTGCTCGAAGCCCACGGCGCAGGCCTCCTGGAGCGGGGAGACGGAGGAGTAGCAGATGCGGGTGTGGGCGGCGGAGACGTACTTGATGAGGTGCTCGGGGCCGATGAGCCAGCCTGGGAATCATCGTTAGTCTACAGCTCGTTGGTTCGTCATTTGATGGGGGGAACGCACCGACACGCCAGCCAGTGGCGTAAAAGTTCTTGCCGGCAGAACCGACGGTCAGGGTCAGACGCTCAACCTCGGGCGACAGCGTGGCGATGCGGGTAAACGGCACGTAGTACAGCTTATCGTAGACCTCGTCGGAGAGAATGATGATTTCGTTCTTGACGCAGAGATCTGCAATCTTCTGTAGCTCGTTCTTGGAGAAGACCTTGCCGACGGGGTTGTCTGTTTCAGCAGTTAGCTATATTCCACACTACCCGTTCTCTCTTTTATATGTGTCATACGCGGTGTGTTGATGACAATCATCTTGGTCTTGGGCGTAATCGCGCGCTCTAGCTCCGCAAAGTCCACCGTCCAGTCCGCCGCCGAGGATGTCTTTGTCGCGCCCGTGGCCGGCGGATGCAGCGGGACGTAGACAATCTTGCCGCCAGGCATCTGGATGTTGCTAATGTATCTATTCCCTTTGTCAGTCTTCTCCTCCCACGACATTCCCGGCCACTAGTCTCCCCCATCGTACGTACTGGTCAAAGAAGGGCTCAAAGATGATGACCTCGTCCCCCTCCTCCAAGAACGCCATGAAGGCGCTCAGCATGCCCTCGTTCGCGCCCGTCGTGATGGTCACCTCGGTGTCCGGGTCGATGGCGCGGCCCCAGTGCGGCGCGTACGAGTCGGCAATGGCCTTCTTGAGGCGCGGGCGGCCCTTGGTCGGCGAGTACTGGTTGCAGTCGACGCGGTCGAGCGCGTCTTTCGCGGCGTCGAGGATGAAGCCCGGCGGGTTGTAGCCGAAGAAGCCCTGGCCCATGTTGACGATGGGCTGCTTGGGGGACGCGGCGGCGGCCTCGTTGATGATGGACCTAAGGAACGGATACCGTGTGGTTAGCACCATTGTTCGGTTCGTTGAGAGGAGAAGGGGCAAGCTGTAGAGAGAAGGAACCGGGAGGAGGGGCGTGTTGACGTACCAGACATCTTGCTTCTGGCCGGATACCCGCGCCGCGGGCTTGAGCTTGTCGGAGAGGCTCATGGCGGTCGCGCAGAGCCCTCGGAAAGGGTGGACGAGCGAGGTCGAGAGCTTCGGGGTCGCGGCGGCGAGTCTGCGGGCAACGGGGCGAATCGGCGCGCGGAGCGTAGACATTCGGGGGAAATGAAGACGTTCTTTCTTCGCTTCGATGCTCCCGTCGTTTGATCGAGTCGTTAACTAGCTCGCTGCGCTGAATCAGTTGCGTAACGTTTTTCGCCGATTGCGCCGGAGCTTACCTCTTAGCTGGGTGACGCTGCGGCGGGGTGCTGCACCGTTATCGCAGCTAAGGCCTTGCGTAGCCGAGAGCCGCTACTATCGGGTCGAGCACGCAATCAACCCGCAGCAGCAGCTGTCTCTTCACGCCGGCATTTCACAGAAAGATGATCAAAGTGCATTTCAAAGAATCAATTAAAGATAAATCGAGCAAATACGTTTCTGTAAGAGATAAGACGAAACAATACACGAGCCAACAATTGGCTACTATACAGTCGCTTCAGGCGCGACGTGAGCTCTCCTCAGAGAACAATTCGAGCAAAAGGCAAAAACAAAAACAAAAAACAACTACAGGAAATCCGATACTATAAGAAGAGAAAAAGAAAACCACTCCACGGTTATTGCGCCAAGTCGTCGTTGCTGCGCTGTCCCTGCGCCATCTCCATTGCATAAGATATTATAAAGCTCCAAAACCGCCCCAAAACGCCAGAGAAAACAAGCCTCCGGCCATCGTCGCAAGACCGCGGCCAGATAAAACAGTAAACAGCCATAATTTTCATCGCCAATATACATTTCAAAGAGTTGATGGTGGAATTTTTCGTCCAGCGTTGTTTAATGTTGAGAAGCGCGGCGTAGGTTTTGCATCATCTTCTCGACAAACTCCATGGATTCCCGACCAGGAACATCGACAAATTCCTGTTCTTGTCGCTGTATTTGGCCCGCTGTCTGAAGAAAGTTATTAGAAGGTGTGGCACTCGCAGCATGCGCGCCAGTCATGTGCGCATGGCCCGTCGGCGTTTGTTGGAGGGCAGATGCGTGTTGGTGAGGTGTCGGCCCAAATGACGGTAGTGGCACAGGTGTCGTCGACATTTTGGAGGGCGTCGGCTTTTTGCTCGGTGGTTGACTGGGAGCTGCGGCTGCTGTCGATTGGCCTGAAAGCGGCGATGCTGCCTGCTGCTTCACTGCAGTCGGCGTGGCTGGCGATCCCATAGCCGCAAGGAAGCCGGGTGGCAGTGGTACTGGGGACTGTTTTGCCGGAACTTTGTACGACTTGGGAGTCGGTGCGGCCTTTGGCTTGCTCGCCTGTTGGACTGGAGCAGCGGGAGAAGGGGCAGGAGGCTGCTGTCTAAAGCCGTTTGCGCCGTGCGAAGGGGTTCCCGGCTGTTTAGTAATGCTCGGCCGGCGGTTTGAGCCGTTTTGGTTTGCCACCGGATACGCTGGGTTTCTTTCGTATCCGTTGACAAAGCCGCCATACCGAGCATAGGGTGTGTGGTAGCCGGACGGCTTTCTGTTGAAGTTGACCTGGAAGAACTCGTACCGCTGGTAGACGGACGGGTGTACAACGAACGTAGGTCGCTCCGTCGCGGCGCTGTTGACCCAGGCAATAGGAGCCGGCTGCTGGCCATACTGCGAGAAGATGTGCGTCGCATGTATGCTCGGTACAGGCGGTGCGGGGCGGGTTTGTTGGTGGTTGTACGGCTTGCCGATGGTGTTGTTGCCAACGGTGAGCGGCGGGATGTAACCACCGCTATACTGGCGAGACACGTGGGTGGCTGGCGTTCCCTGCTGCTGGCGGAACTGCTGGAACTTGGGCGCAGCGACCGGCTTGGGCGGCTTGAGGATAGTGTCCAGGAAGTTGCTCTTGGGATTGTAGCGCTTGTTGGCAATATCCTCGGTGTACTGGGCCTTGGCTTCGGTAGATGTATTGCCAAGGTAATGCCAGATCTGATCTTGCTTGGCAAAGTCAACCTTGACCTGCGCCTTGTTTGATACTTCGTCGTTGAGGCTAAATTCGCCCCACGTGTATCCCTCCGCAAATACATCATCCTTGCGAGGTCTGTCGTCGTCCTGGCGCTTGAGTCTCTGCTTCGCCTTCTCGGCTGCAGGTAGCGGTACGGCGTTCGCCGAAGCCTTGGGCAGATGGTAATCCTCCGGCGCTGCGATAACCAGCCACTTCCACTCAATCTCAATGCGCTCACCGCTGGGAACAATGCTGACGAGGAACGTCTCTTCGTCGCTGCGGTTTTCAATCACCAGACCAGCAAAGATTTCTCCCTTGGCATATTGGAACTGTGCGATCTCGTCGGCCTTGACAGCCTTGGCCGCGGCACGTATACGTTCGTCGTTCTCTAGCGCTAAAGCATCCGTCTTCTTGTCTCTTCGTGTGCGATGGAAGCGGCAGCTAAACTCGAAAGCCTGCTCCTTGTATTCGACTCCATCCTCGCCAAAGATGGGTACATCCTGCTCCTCGACAAAGACACCAGCCGCAGCGGCGCATGTGGCGTGGTAAGCTCGGGCGCATTTCTTCTGTGAGCACTGGAAGCAAGCACCGCGCTTGGAGCGACAGAACAGACACTTCAGCTCCAATCTGTCCTTGTGAATGTTGTTCAGGTTGCAGACGACGTCCTGCCCTTCCACAGTATCGATATACGTCTCTGGTAGGAACAGCGCGCACATTCTGTGAGCCTTGCGACCATCGTTGGTAGGCAAGACATCCATGCCAATAAAGTCGTTGGGACACAAGCAGCAAGGAGGCTCCGCCTTGGTCTTGAGACGCAGTCGGACCTTTTTGATCTTGGCCCTTGTCTCACCGCCGCGCTTGCGCTTCTTCGGATCTTGAAACTTGACACCGTGACTTGATGGGGGAGAAGGTAACCCTGATATGTCGTCATCGTCTTCATCTTCTGTCTCTTCGTAGTATTCCGGTGTCGGCTCGCCACGAAGCTTGCGCTCAATTTCGTAGACGTCGATCCACACACTGTCCTGGGCTTGTGAGCACTCGCATCGCTTGGCGATTTTGCCCATGGGCAACCAAGAGTCCAGCGCAAAATTGACAGCTTCGGCGCAGTTGTAACCCAGGTTATATCCAGAGTGGTAACCATAGGGATATGTGACGACAAACTCTCCGGGATATGAGAGACACTTGTTGACGCGAATGCCGTAGTGCGACAGGAGATGCTGAGGCGAAATCAGGTATCCCTTGTGGCGCAAGAACTGGCTGCAGGACTTGGCATCTGACGGCCAGATGCTCTTCATTGCCTTTTCAAATCTGGGAGCATCGGCTTGTGAAATGCTGTACCACTGCTTTGGCGCACCAAAGTGCAGATAGTTGATACTGTAGAGATCCACGTCCTCTAGATGCCAAGCAAAAGTGGCTTTCCACATGCCAAGGTACAGGTATGCGGTGTTAACACCGGGGATTTTCGTGCCAAGGACGTCAAGTAGATTGGGAAGCTTGTTCAAGTTCCAAGAGTCGACGTTCTCGTGGAACAGAGTGCCCATCATGTCGGCACCGTACAGAGGAGGCGCGTAGGTGAGAGTCTTCCAGTAGGCTCTTTCAAGCTCCTCGCATCGCTCGGCAGTATATTCGGAGATGTCCATCTTGTAGTCAAAGCCTTTGAAGGCCTCTTCGTCAATAGGGACAGAGCCCTCGCGGCGGCCATTCTTTCGACGCGCCGATACTGATTGCGTCTTTTCTTTGGCCGGTTTGGCTCCTCCCATGCGACCGCCCATACGGCCAGTCATGCGGCCAGGAGCAGCGGGAGGCTCTTCTTCCGCGGCGGCCTCTTGAGCATCCTTTTCGACTGACTCGACGACCTCGGGCTTGGCTTCCTCCTTCTCTGGCTTTGGCGACACGGGCGTCATCGGGCGGTCCTCGTTGTCGGCGCCCTCGGCCTCGGCCTTGACCTTGTTCTTCGGAGGACGTCCGCGACCACGTTTCTTGGGCGTCGACGTCTTGGGCTGCTTCGGCGCAGATGCTTTCGGTCTCGGAGGTTTCGGCTTATCCGCGTTGGCGCGCCTCTCGCCTCGGCGGGCGGGCGGCTGGTGCTCGCTCTGATCGCAGAGATGGCGCCACTGGGGCAGGTTGTACGATCGGCCGTGGAGGATGTTGACCTGTCGGTAGGTTCCGTTGGATCCCATGATGTCCTGCTTGATGGGCTCGCGGACGCGGATCTGCTTGACCATTTCGTCAATCTTGGGCTGGGACTCCTTCCACTCCTCGGGGGGAATAATCTTGATGATGCCAGACGTCATGCCGTAGCTGTCGACCTTGTTCATCTGTTGCGCGGTAAAGGGTTAGCCAAAAGAGAGGCGTCCGGGGCGGGAGAGTCGTAGCGCCGAGGGCAGGCAGGGCTTGCCGAGGGGCGGAGGCCAACGTACGAATCGCTTAAAATCCTTGAACTGGTCCATCGTGGGCTTGAAGACGGGCACGGTGCCAGACCAATGGTCGGGAAGCACCTCGCCAATGTCGTCCTCCTCCTGCTCGGGGGCAGGAGGCGCGGCGTCGGCGCTGAGGCCGGTGGGCGCGGCGTCAAGGGCGGGCGCCTCATCCTCGAGTTCGCTCAGCTCGGAGTCGCTCGCATCCGACTTGACGGCGTTGTTACTATCGGGCGGCGAGTGCAGGAAGTTGGGCGGCGGCGGGTTGGCGCACTCGATCTGGTCCTTGGGCGCATCGTCGGCGGGCGTCGGTGCCGCGGTGACGGTGACACAGTCGCCGCTCTCCATGACCGACGCTGGGGGTGGGCGTGGGCGTGGGCGGCTGTATCTAAAAGACGGGGGGTGGAAAAAAAAGAGTGTCGGCTGTTAAAACGAGAGCGAGGGGATCGAAGGGGGAATCAGGCAGCAGCCTGCTGGCGGTCCATTCGAGCGGGATATCATAAGAATTTTCGCAGTCGCGAAGAGAGTGAGTCGGGTGCGCGGCGTGTTCAATCAGCGAGCTATGTCGCCCTCGTCGTTTGTTGGCGGGTGGGAGTGCTGGGAGTTGCTGCAGGTGTGTTGCTCGATCTGGGCCGGGGTAGTGCAACGCCTGGGTTGGTGGACAGTGGGCGGGCAGTGGGAGTGGGAGTGGGTTGTGGGTTGTGGGCAGTGGGCAGTGGCGGAACAAGGCAGGCGGCCACAGGGAGAGTCAGGCGAGAAGAAGAGAGAGGAGAGAGGAACAAGCCACATGCGAGAGCCACAGAAAGCCACAGTGGCTCGGGCAAAACCTCCAGCCCCGACTCGCTGACTCAGTTTGGCTCCTGTGCCTATTTCGGTTTAGCCGCTGTCAATGCACAAAGGTACGTACCGACGTATGTCCCCTCCGCCCTGGCTTCAAGGGGGTTGGGCCACACAAACCACTGGGACACAGGGCATGCTCAGAGATACATAACCGCTGCGATACTTTAATAATGCTCTGGTGCGTTGCTGCACGCTGTGATGTCATTGGAGAAATGAGGATCTGATAAACATGCCAAAGTTGGATGTTCAGTTAACGGAGATTTCACGCATATAGCCGGCGATTCGGACATTTGGCATGCATCAAAAGCAACAGTAGAAAAAGAATAAAAATAAAACAGTGATAAAAATGCTGAAAAACGCATCATCACCAACTAATTGCAAGATCCCGTCTATTAATCTCGTGTCAAATCCGGCAAGGAAAGAAGCGGTTCCAAAATTATGCCCTCTCGCCCGTATTCCCGGCCTTAAGCCCGCAGCTCTTGCACTCAAACAGCGGCAGCTTTACGCCACCTATCAGCTCAAAAACACCATCCCACAGCTGACACTCGTCGAAGTCAAATCTTTCCCGCCGTCGCCGTGTCATCAAACGCCAGACACGTATCTGGCGCGGCCTGAGCCCAGGCCGTCTCCGACCCTCCGTCGGCGGGTTCCCCCTCGCCACCATCTGCGCCCGCGCGCTCATCATTCGTCCTGCGCAGGTTTCGCTCAACCTTCGTATCTTGCAGGTACCGTACCCAAACGGCTGGCCATCGAGGTTGCCAAACAGATACGGCAGCTCGGCGGTGTGCGTCGCGCCGAACGCGTCCGCCTACTGCGGGCAGGGCACAGGGGGGGCCCTCGAACTCGAGCCACATGCGCGCGGGCTGCTTTGTTGAACTGGTAGGCGAACGACGGCGTGCCGGCGGCGCAAGCGGCGCGGAGCAGCGGGGCGCGGGACACTTGAAGTTGACGGCCGTGACGCACGGCGGCCGGGACGCCGTGCTCGACGCTGCCGGCCCGGCCCGCGAAGAAGTAAAACGGCGGCAGGGCCCCAGAGCTCGCGGAGGCGTTGTAGCCGGTTTCTGTGGCTTGAAGTGCGGGGATATTGGGCGGGGGTACTGGTAGAGCAGGCCGGGGAGGTGTGCACCGTCACGTTCGCCTGTTTCTACTGTTAGCAACTGCACTGATCATCTCCAGCTTGTGGGTGTGTCTTACTGAATCCAGCGAAACCGGCACCCGCGATTCGACATTTGAACATATCCTCCTTAATCAGGACATTGTCAATCGACGACGTCTTCAGATACGGCGCATTTGGCTGCGTGATGCCGAGAAGTGACGAGAGAATCCCAACGTTAGCGAGGTATTATGTGTTGTCCAGCGCCTTTATCAGTGACTCGACGTCTTGTCCACATTAAGAGGGACGTAGACATCGAGGTACAGACTACAATATCAGTCAGCCAGCAAGTCTTCAAAGGATTCAAAATTGTGGTAAAGTAATTACCAGTCTTCAGACGGCGTAGGGGTTCCCAGGCAAATGCAGAAGGCCATTGGATGCAGGGAGGAGGCGGCGTAGTCGCATTCGGAGCAGCACTGGGGTACCGTCTTTTCAGCGGCTTGGAAGGCATGAAGCGGTTCTTACCAACCGGGGGCTCTGCGAACGGGATGCCCTGGAAGAGCTTGATGTCTGACTTGGCGCAGATGCTGCCAGTAATGGTGCCGACAGGGAGCTTGACTTGGGGGTGGCAGAGGAAGCCTGCCCTGCATCCACACCTACAGGGACCGCTGCAATGGAGATCCAGGCGAGTGGTGAGATGTAAACCATTCTGAAAGGCCTGAGATGTCCATGCGGACTCAAACGAAACTGAAGATAGTGAAGTAGACGGTGAGTCTACAGACAAGACAAAGCCGTCACTAACTTGTGAATATACCAGCTGGCGAGGACAAGACTATATATCAGGGGGAGCAGCGCGCCGGCACTTCTCTTACACGGCCGCCGCCGTTTAGGCGAGGCGTCTGTTGCGCGGGCATGTTCCCCGTGCGGAGCCTCGTCGTAGATCACAGCCCTACGAGTCTCCGTCGCCAGGCGGAAATGAACCGTTACACACGAGGCTTGTGTCCGAATTCGGATTGATTGCGCGGGCCAGACCCGAGAGAGCTGGTCCCTGCAAACTCCAGACCGGGACCCTAGCTGCGGCGGGGCCAGTCAGTTCTGGGTGCGTAGAGGTCTACCGCAGCTATACGAGAATTGCGCATTGCCTCTTATTGGTGGTGCGCAATAGGGCATTGCGTGTTTCCATGGGAAAGAGGAGACGTAAATATGTAACTGGAAACATAAACTTCGTGATAGGTAGAATTGATAAGCCTAGAACGAACTGCCAGTCGCGAATCAGGCTAGCCGACGCATTGTACACTGGCAAGGCGCGAGACGACGCTCTGTACTACGCCGTAACGCTGGCCAGCTCACCGAGGTTGAAAGTAAGCTTCGGCCAAGGCCGTGGCAGCTGTATGTAAAATAAAAAGACATTGTTCAGAGAGAATTGAGAATTTCGACACAGATGGAATGGAGAAGCAGCAAAATGCAAAAGTGCAAACGAGGAAAAAAGCAAAAAGATAGGTTCCAGAGGGAGTCGAACCCTCGCTGGCGGAATCAGAATCCGCAGTCATAACCGTTAGACCATGGAACCCTAGAAGCGGTTATCCACTTCCCATGGCCGGTTGTTTTCCGGATGTTGAACGGCTGATTTATTTTAGCTTAAGAGCCCGAAATTAGGACCTTGTACTGCTCATAGACGTCTACCCACTTCAACATGAACGTTGAGACTGTGAAATGTCATATAATGCAGTTCAATGTATCAAGTGGGGAAATGAAAAGTATGTACAATTTTATTTTCTATTTTATCACTTTATTTACAGTATTGTGGCCAGTACACCTAGTTTCCGCTCTTGGGTTGACGCACGACCGCATGGAGCGTCAATACACTACCGTCCTTGAGATTCAGCGTAATGGTGTCCTTTTTTTCGAACCCAAACTTCTCAAGAAGCTTGAAATTGGAATCCAGCACTTCAGCATGGCACAGAAGGCCGTGCTGGTCGGCAAAGTCGACGGCCCATTTCAGCATCAAGCTCGCGGCGCCCTGGCGGCGAAACTCGGGCAGCGTGCCCATCATGTCGAGGTCTAGACGCCGTGTGAGCTTTTCTTTCATGTTCTTTAAGTGCGAGCTGGGAGCGCTTACATATAGCTTCCTTGTCGCCAATCTCGCGCTGCTCAATGGCGTAGCCCTGCTGGCCCAGCTGGCCGACGAGGTCAAAGTCGAGCGAGGCGGGCGGCTTGCGGGGCGGAAGCTCAAGGCCCTCTGGGATGCCTATTTCCGTGTCAGCACGAATCTTGCGTTCCCGTTGTGAAGCCCTGTGCATCTACCCGTCTTGGCCGGCAGATGCTCGGCACCCATCGGCGTCAACCGCCACCGCGACACGCTGACGGCCCTGCCCGTGCTCTCATCCACCACCTTGGCGCAGTGCCACGGCCCGAAGCCGTACACGCTGGGCCAGCGCTCCTTGGTCGCCGCGAGGGTGGACGCAAAGTCGAGGTTCTGGTGCATGGCCTTGAGGACGGGTTCCTCGGCGTTGGCGGTGACTTGCACGAAGGCGAGCTCGTCGCCGTCGGCAAAGTCGACGTGCTGCAGTTGCAGGCCCATTGTGAGTTGGTGTGTGGGTGGATGCGGAAAGGAATTGAATATTGATTCTGGAGACCTGGGGTAATGTATTATTTTATGTAAAGGTAGCCATTTCTATTTTTGACAGCTATCGTGCGCAGTCAGGCAACGGCCTGACTCATCCGGGGTAATCAGGCTCGCTCAAGATGAGGCTAAAGCTGGGGTAGTCGTGATGGTGCGCCGACGTACGCGACTTGGCTAGTACTCCCCCAAAAGAAATAGGTCTAAGAATACTTAGCCAGGGAGCAGCATAACACCAAAAGGGTATGAAAAAAAAAAAAAAAACAATAGAACCATATATTTGCACGGCATGGATTACGTGTACATGGTAAATTTTATTTGCCTGCTTGCTGCTCTGTTAGTATTAGCAGAGTACCTATCCCAACAGATATTAATGTTATTGCCGTCACTATTGTAGGTTGTCAGAGGAGAGGCGTAATATAAAACACATACACACAAGACGAGGCGCTGCCTAGTGCCGTTCCTTGACAAAGCAGCAAATGAGGACACCGTGCAGTAGTGATGCTCAAAATCAAAACCAAATCTTTGCTTTGCGCGATTACAGCTCTGGCGGAGTAGCCGACTAATATACTGTCATTTGTCTTGTCTCAGTATACGGAAAACATGTTGTGTTGTATCCATTATGAGTCTCATCTTGGTTGTACCCTGTGACTGAGCAACAAAGTACCAAAAGGATGCAACATCTTGCCGAAAAATGTTCCTGGGGCTCTTTGCGGTATATATTAATTAAGCAAAAAACAGTGTGGTCGAATACCTTTGGCTGTTCCGGCGAGGCAGCTGCCGTTTCGTTTGCTGTCCTGAACTCCAGGGTAAGGCGATGCTCTCGGCCCGACCCTGTCAAACCTTGCAGCAGTATATCCGTGCAAAACCCTTGCGCAAATCATCATCATTCCCTGTCAATTTCCACTCCCAGGTTTAACTATCGATATCAACCAGGGTCCAACGTCCATCTCGTCTTTCTCCTCCGTCATCTTCAACAATGAAGCCCAAGTGCCGAGCCTTTCCACCCGGCATACCCTCAACATGATGAACCCAGACAGGGCTGGACGGGGCATGTCCAGATTTAGACGCGAGGACCCTGATGAGACCGACCGAGCGAAACGGTCTCGTCATGTCCTCACGTCCTGCAGACAAACTGGAGACACATTTTACCCAGAATTCAGGGCCGTTGACGGGCGGGTCTGCCTAGCTTGCCTACCACCGACCTATATGGCCTGGTTCAGGATTTTTAGCCTGAAATACGAAGTGACCGGGCCTCAGCTTTTTTCCCTCTTCTTTGTTCCCCGGACAGTGTAATTACATTGACCTTGGTTTCTGGCCTTGGCGCAAACACCCCCCCAGAAACGAGGCCCATCGAGATATCCCCCAAAATTTTGAAGGACAACATCGTCACAAAGTCTCCTTGACGACTGCATCACCAAACCATGACCCCGCCAAAGATCCCCTTCCTTGCCGCCGCCGGCCTCGCGCTCTCAGCCGGCACATGGGCGCAGGCTGATGGCGACACCAACGCCAAGACGAGCACCAGCGGGAAAGTCTGGTCGGCAATCGCCTTCATCAACCACGGCGAGACGACGCCGTTCCTGCGCAGCGCGCGCCCGATCCTCACGCCCAGCGGCGCGCAGCAGCTGCACGCACAGGGCGCCGCCTTTCGCGGCCGGTACCTCGCGCCATCGACGCAGAGGGGAAATGCCTCGGACGGCGCGCCGATCCAGGGCCTCTCGCAGAATGCGATTGACAATGCGCAGTTGAGGGTCCTCGCGCAGACGGACTCGTGGGTCGCCGGCGGTGCGCTGGCGTTCATGCAGGGCCTCTACCCGCCGAATGATAGTGCTTTCAATGCTGCGGCGGGAGGCAAGGTGCTGTCGGAGAATCACATTGGTTCCAATACTACGAGTTACCCTCTCGATGGCTACCAGTACCCTCAAATAGAGACGCTGCCCATGTCGGACGCAAGCTCCCTCGGGTAGGTACAGCACTCCTTCATGCGATAACCTCACTAACACGAAATAGCATCCAAGGCCATGTCGGCTGCCCGACATGGGAAAGGGCCTCGACGACCAACCTCACCACCAACTCGGCCCTCAACGCCACCGCGCAAAAAAACGCCGACTTCTACACCAAGCTCTTCTCCACCGGCCCCCTCGAGGGCACCCTCGCCGCCGACGACGCCAACTTCTTCAACGCCTACGACATCTACAACCTCGTCAACTACGAGTTCACCCACAACGAGACCGTCTTCGCTAACCTCACCGACCCCAGCGAGACGCTTGCCACCCTCGCCGCCGACGCTTTTACCATCGAGCGCGCAAAGTCCGACCCGAGCGCCGGCAGCAACGCCAACGACACGGCCAGCGTCGCGCTCACCATTGCTGGCCGCACGCTCGCCCACGCCGTCGCCCAGCAGATGATGTACAATGTCAACGGCACCGCCGAGCAGTCGCGTCCCATGACGCTCATGTTCGGCGCCTTCCAGCCGCTCATGGCGTTCTTCTCCGTCGCAGGCTTGCTCACACGCGACAACGTCATGTCAACGCGCATCGGCAATGTTACGGCCCCCGGTGCTGCAATTGTATTTGAGCTCGTGGGCGAGAACCCAGACGACGAGAACCGCTTCCCGAAGCCCGAGGACCTGAATGTGCGCTTCCTCTACCGCCCCACGGCAGAGAAGGACGACACCTTCCAGGTCTTCTCGCTGTTTGGCTCCGGCTTCGACGGACGATCTATCCCCTACACTGCGTTCCTGCAGGAAATGGAGCGCCGTGGTAAAGATTCCGTCGAGTGGTGCAAGATCTGCAAACCCGGCGCCGGGCGTGTCTTCTGCAAGGACGTCCCCTCCGCCGGCAACGGCACCGCCGGCGACAACGGCAGCGCAGACGGCAGCGGCGGCAGCGGCGGCATGAGCCCCCCGATCGCCGGCGTCATTGGCGCCATCATCATGGGCGGCCTCATCGCGCTCGGCATCATCGCCCTCTGCATGGGCGGCTTCCGTCTGCGCCGCAAAGGAAGCGCCGACGCTGCAACTGCAGCTGGTGGTTTCCGCGGCGCGGAGAAGAGACCCGGCGACCAGGACGTGCGGTACGGCCAGGCGGGCGATGCGCAGGAGCGCGTGGGCAGCTGGGAGATGCGCGGGCAGCAGGGACACGGCGCGGAGGCGCAGCACGGTCAGGATCAGCATCTGCGCGCGCAGCAGCGGAATCCGTTCGAGGATGATTCGGGAAGCGATGTGGGAGGTAGGGCGCCGGTGAGGGCGCGCGATGCGTTTTAATATGCTTTGAAAAACTTGGGATGGAAATAATTGGGCTTATATGTAAAGTGACTTGATTGTATAGAAAACACGGTGTAGATCTAAAACAGTTAGATACGTATATATAATGAGATATGATTTATATTATAGATACTCCTCTATAAGTTAGGCAGCGCACGTTGAGAACTGAGTATCAGCATAGATGCACCCGTGTAAGTCAGGTAGCTCACATTTGTGCCTCCCGTTCCAGTGGCTTCGTTAGACTCATGACGGGAGCCTGTGCCATCAAAGAGCAAACACCAGTGAATGGATGCACTTTCCCTCTGCATGCCGTCTTTTTTCTCCTGAAGAACCGCGCAGCCAGAATCAAAAACTCCAAAACTAAACAAAACAACTCCCATAATCGAAACTCCACGCCACAAATAGCACTCCGCGACCATGATTATATGGGTTAGTAGGATTCGGCCACTAGTAGGGATATGATAGTGGTAATAGTCCTATGGCGATAGCTAGGAGCCGCGGATAGCGCCGCAGACAAATGCCGCGCCTAAGCTGTGTGTCTATAACCCGCTCTGTTAAGCTAGTCAGAGCCCTTAATCTTAATCTAGAGGCCCTTGGTAGCCACGACCACCTAGAACGCCACTACACGACTGTCCGCCGCTACAACTGCCACTAACACATCAACCTATCTGAATGTAGGACATGATCTGGGTTTAAGTCTCCTGACAAAGAAAACTTCAAATCTTTTATACTTATTAATGTCTAAGGGGCCAAAACCAGCTATATTAATACTGTGGGATTCTAGAAAGCCCTGTATTTATTGCCTCGATTTTGGAGATGATTCCTAACTCTTAGGCAAGGTGTTAGCGGGATAAAGTCTGTACCAGCAAGGAATAGTATCTATTACTGCTTCGCTTAGTTCAACGGTGAACATGTAGGCGTATGGTGTGAGTCGTGTTAATCTATCCTGTGATGGGGTTGAACAATAGAAGCAAATTGACCTTCTAGGCGAGTGGTTGCTGCTCCCTCTCTAGCTTTTCAGTCTACACGCAATTGCTAACTAGCGCAAGTACTATCGCAGAACGTAAGTTAGTGCGCACTTTTCAATTGCAGCTTTCCCAACAACCTGGCGGTTCGGGTTCTCCACTATATGTTAGCGCTGCCTTAGTTGGCGGCTTCCAGATACAGCCATACAAGATGTGTCCAGTTCATTACGGCATCAACAATAGCATGCAACCATTAAGCGATGGCGGCATATGTCCAATATAACGCTTATTGTATTACATTGGATTCGTACTACTGTAAATGGCGTGAGCTTGTATGTTGAACCTAAGAGGATTCGGTCCCAAAGCATCGGGCTGAAAATCTCCCCACGAGCAGTGACCGTCAACTTGCAATTATTACAGGCCGTGAGTCCAAATGGCGTAAGGTATAACTGAAGTACGAATGGTTTATATTCAGTTTATGGAGTTTTGAGAGAATGGGTGGGCTGTCGCCCGCCTTAGCTCACTTGGATGACACGCTCATTAGCGCATTATGACCGCGTGCTCGGCGCCTTGCAGCCAGCAAAACAGGTCTCGTGGACTCGAAATGCTGGTGCTCTAAAAGCGAACAACCATCATATGCAGTTCCTCATTTCGAGTGCCAAAACATACACTTTACGTCATTGCAGAACAATTGACCCGGCCGTTGCTGGCTGTTCCGCCACGGCTGCCATCCTGAGTTCCTCGTGACGAAACCATGATCCAAGCTTGAAGGCATAGCATGAGCCCTCCCGCATGGCACTTAATCTAAGACTAATTGCTTTTGCATATGATTACATATGATTACATATTCGACTAATGTTATTGGACGAGAGGGGAGCGCTCCTCACAAGTGAGGTCTCGAAAGTATAAAGGAGTGCGGTGACCTTTTTCTGTCAGAGGCTTGGTGAAAGCATTATCTGCTACTATGTCGCTGATACACACTGCTACTAGACGCTGTACCTCGAAATTGCTTTACAGTATTCCTTTCACGAACTTTGGGTTCCGCACCGCTGCCATGTCTACCATTTCCAACGCCATCATCAAGGACCATCGGGAGCTCAAGACATATTACGACGAGGTCGTTAACAATCCCAACAATCATGACCACCAGCAGCGCTATGGCAACCAGTTTACTTGGGAGCTAGCTCGCCACTCAGTCGGCGAGGAGCTTGTAGTCTACCCGGCACTCGAAAAGTATCTCGGCGATCGTGGCAAGCAACTTGCCGACAGTGATCGCAAAGAACACCACGAAGTTTGTCACCAACAGTCAATCAGAGACATAAATCGTACTAACCTATCTCTAGGTTAAGGAAATGCTAAAAGTATTTCAAAACATGTCATCCTCGGATAAGGACTACGTTTCCCAGCTAAAAAAGATTTGGTCTTCTCTCGACGAGCACATTAAAGAGGAAGAGGAGCGTGACCTGCCTGCGCTGGAGCAGGCGCTTCAGTCAGCCCAGGGCGAGTCCAGCTCCATGGCCAAGTCGTTTGGGCGCACAAAGGCGTTTGTGCCGTCGCGCAGTCACCCAACTGCGGGCGAGAAGCCTCCATTTGAGACAGTCATGGGTCTCTTGACGGCTCCCATTGACCACGTCGCCGACATCTTCAGAAAATTTCCTGATCAGACCATTTCGCCCAACCCCTCTACCAAATAGTGGTTAGTTAGTGCTTAGGCAACATCAGGTGTCTATGGCCTGTTGAATGAAGAGTAGAATATCACTGATATATATCGTTTGTATCCTTTTATCAATTTGATATTCGTTGTGAACCGTGCCCCGCCTGTTCTAGCCGACTTCCTCGGCAAAGTAAGCCTACTTTACTTTTTGGATGCAGCAATGAAGAAGGCTTCTTCAGTGGTGTAAATAAAATCAAGTTGTAGTGGAGTGTTGTTTGATGTGACAATGTATTACAGCGATATAGAAGATTGTGCACAATCAAAAATAGTCATCAAGAAGAAGAATATACAGCAAGTACTTTAGCACTAATACGAATCGACACGTATATCGATTTTAGTCAAACAGACAAGAGGGTATAAGCCAGCTACGTGTGTAGTCGGCTACCATTTTTGCGCATCAATTTTATACATTTTGGCCCATTACACCGCACAATTGCAGGTAGTCAAATAGATGATCGGACGATGGTCGTTGGCTGAAAATGGTACTCATTGATGCGGAATAAAGACACCTCAAAGCAGCATGTACCACGGAAGTTTGGCCGGCAAAGTCAATTGGTCAGTCTTTCTTGTATCTTTTCACGCCCTCCACTCCACGCCCGTGGCTGCAAACGAAGGCCCCTTCTCCTTGCGTCGTGTCTGCGTCACGCCTAGAGCAGAGGTGCTGCGCCGCCGCCGCCGCTCAGCTGCGTCATCATCGAAGATTCGCATCGGCGTCGCTGCGCAGTTGATTACCGTTTACTGTCCGTTGTCCGGCGCTGTAGCAGTTATCCGTCCTGCAGTCGCGCATCTTGGCCGTTTCCAGCTTCCTTCCCGCTCTCTCCTGTTCTCTAATGGGGTAGGAAGGGACTCCAGAACACGGGTAGGCTTTTTCGTTAATAATTCCGTCATTAGTTTTGCCTGGGATGGCAGAGAGAAAGCTGTCAGAGCCTTCAGCCTACATGTCGTCACAACACAAACAGAGAGGTCGGCTTGATTATTCTTGCCTGATGGCGTTCTAGCAACGAGACAAGTGCGAGCAACGCGTCCCCTTTCTCGAGAGCTCCTCCTAGGACGCTGAGTGGTGCATTGATGGTCTTTTGGTCTCCTCACCTCGATCCAGACAGAATACTTGCAAAACAAGCCTTGTCCCCTGGCGGCACACACAGAACCCAAATACTGCTCCCTGGAAGCTGAGAGGCTGGCTACAACGCACAGTAACAGTTACTTAGCTAAGTAACAGGGGCGACAAGAAATTGTTGATAGTAACACAGTGGCGGTGGCCATAGAGGCGGATGCAGCTCCTCGAAAGCTGGGAGGCTACTTTGAAAGGTGGCGTTCAACGCTTCTCAAAGGACTGACTGACATCTTCGAAATCTTCGAAATGGAAAAGATAGCCTTCCCTGTTTACATATGCTACAGTGCGTATCGCCCCAGATAGGTGCAGAATCTGCCACATGCGGGACGACAAGCTAGCTACATACTGTGAGCCGACAGGAGTGGGTGAGAGGACGCACTAACAATTCGGGATCAAATACATGATGCTGAGTCCACATGCCCGCAGCTCATATCAATGCAGATACAAATAGCTAGTTAAGTGGTGTTC
The DNA here is from genome assembly GCA_037575805.1 of Lecanicillium sp. G3. Lineage (NCBI taxonomy): Eukaryota > Fungi > Ascomycota > Sordariomycetes > Hypocreales > Cordycipitaceae > Lecanicillium > Lecanicillium sp. G3. The sequence goes on along the minus strand of JAZHPD010000016.1, from coordinate 118,887 downwards.
CAGCTGATTATGACGGGTCCTCCCACCTTGAGCCATCCAGATTTTACCAACCCCGGTTACAGCAGTCCCGCTGTTGTGCGTATGGCTGCAGCAGCCGCAGAGAACAATGCTTGAAGCGTTATTGCTCCAGTGGTAACTGCTCCGGCATGATGACGTATAGTCTTGTCACAGTTCTCCGTCTATCAGTGCGAGGCATTGGCGCTGCCTAGCCTGCATCGTGCGGCCGCTGCGGCCGTTGAGCCAGAGAAACGCCGCTTCAGGGCCATAGGCAGATTTATGGGAAAATCTATCTGTAACTGTTAGCTAAGAAACTTCATTTGGGCGCCCGGGGATGGGCAGGAGGCTGACCCTCCACTTCGCTCACTCAGATCTCACTTTTTATGTGTTTTGCCTCGTAGGCGTGACAGCAGCTAGGCACGAGGACTCCACAATACCCTACAGCCACAACCTTTTTTCGCTGGCATTAAGCGCTTGTAACTTGGTTGACTGAAGGATGGCTGCGAGCTCGAATTGATAATTTGACTTGACAAAATGCCAAGCCTGATTGAACATCCCAAGTTTAAGCTTGACTGTTAAGCTAAACTAAATATGCTGTTGTCATGGAGTTTACCAAAGCCAAGTAGAACTTGCCCCGTGCTGGCTCTTTCTACCAATCGCTAACATTTTTAGACATTCTGTCGCAAAATTCTCTTCTTTCCAGGGGCTTGCCCATAGGGTGACGTGTCGGTCATTATGTCCTCATTCTTCCAACCACGAAGGACAGAAATCTACGGTGTCGCGATATGTCATTATTATCACACTCAACTTCTAAAGCGGAGTTAACTGTCCGCGGACGCGCCTTCGTCGCCGCAACGCTGCGCAGATGGTGCGAAAAAAAAAAAAAAAGAAATAAAAAGTTATTCGTAGCACTTCTCAAAATGGCGTTAGCTTATTTCAGCTCCAAACCTATCATCATTATCAGTCTTTCTCTGTTTTAATTTTTACAGGAACACGTTAGTTCCCGCTACGGCTCTCGAGAGACTGCCGGGAAACACCATTTGCCTGTCGCTCGATATATCGAAGTCTAGTCGTGGACTAGGTGCAACAGTCTGCTTCATCACTTAAGTATTCATTTCCCCGTAATACTCTCTACAAATGGAGCGGAAACATGTCCGCACGCTGCTGCCGTGCGAAGGCCAGGGCCCGCAACCGTCAGCAGCACCTGGGAAGATTGCGCCCAAACGGACAGCAGTAACGGCAGCGTGTGAGAGCTGCAGACAAAAAAAATCTAGGGTCTGTCTCTAGTTTCGACCGTCACCAGCACTAGTAACTGACGTGAACCCAATTTAGTGCGACGGCACAAGGCCGCGTTGCACGAACTGCGCATCTCACGGACGGGAGTGCGTGTATAGTACCAACCCACTCGAGACGCGACAAAGGGCCAGGAAAAGGAGTCACGAAGAGCTTCAGAGAAAATCTCGAGATCTCGAGCGATCTCATACCCTCGTGGGTACTCTAGTTGAGGCTCTGCAGTCCAAGGACGAAAGCGAGGCATTGGCGATATTCCAGCGCTTGCGGGACGGCACAGCAGTCGACAGTGTGGTAAAACACATCCAAGAAGGTAACCTGCTGATGCAGAGCCGTGGTGTGCCGAGCGCTAGAATACACTTTGACCTTCCGCATCTGCGGCAGATGCCGCAGGCCCTATTAAAGGCCAGCAATCCTTATGTCACGTCAAAACTATACGAAACAATATTTACACCGCCGAGTAGTGTCTCGGCATCGCAAAGCGGATCTGAGCAGCAGCCTGAAGAAGAAGCTTTTCACGGGCGGCCGTATGTGCAGCCGTACGACTTGGCTCGTATTATCGATGCACGCCTGGATCAGGTAGAACCATCGCGTTGGACAGCGGTGCGTGCAGAAGACGGTTTTCTAAGGATGCTCTTGAAGCTTTATTTTCAATACGAGCATCAATTCTTTGGCTTCTTCCATAAGGATTTGTTCATCGACGACATGTTATCAGGATCGGCTACATTCTGCTCAGAGCTGTTGGTCAATGCTGTGTTGGCTCTGGCTTGCGTGAGTCCATTAAACATCCTCGCGGCAGTCGACCGAGATTTTCAGCAAAGAAAAGTGACTAACCATCACCATATACTTAGAACTGTTGCCGCACGATAAACTGCCGCTACGAATTCTGGAACCCCGACACGCTTGGATACAAATTCTTTGCAGAGGCTAAGAGAATTTGGGATATCGAGATACACAATGACGGTTGCATTACCACGGTTCAAGCGGCAATGATCTTCAACGTTGTGCACAATCTGTACGCGACGGATAAGGTCGGTATATGTTATGGAATCGCTGCCGTGCAGCTGGCTGATAAGCTGGGCATTTTTGCCGCCCATGACACCTTGTCTTCCGTCGGTGAAATGAAACGACACGCATACATTTACACTGCGTGGAATATTTACTTTTGGTTCAGGTATGTTTTTAAATTAGGGCGAAGTGAGGGTAAAGAAGTCATCTAATGGCTGAACAGCATCATGTGCCACATGCTTTGCATTCCACCGTTGATAACAAATCCACCAGCGAGCGCTCTACCAGACCCTGACGATAACCACGAGTGGTACGGTGAGACGTGGATTCAGTATCCACTTGATGACAATTTATATGCTTTGAATCAACCGTTGTTCTTCAAGGCTAAGTGTGACCTTAGTATTATACTGAATCACCTATGCTTCAGAATCTATGGTGAAAATGGTCAGGGTACAAACCTAACTTTCGGGGAAGCTAAAGAGTTGTTAAAGCGTCTTGGAACTTGGCACTTCTTCCTTCCCCCGCCACTGTCTCCAGACAACATCATATTCCCGTTTCAGCTCAACTTGCAGTAAGTTCGATTAGCTGCTGCATCTACGACATATCTTTCGCTGACATCTCTACAACAGTCTCGCCTACCATTCTGCTATATTGAGCATTGGCGATTATGCTTCAGCAGACGGCACATCGGCCCTCGGAGTTGACAAAACAGAGGAGCTTAAGCATTCCGTTCTTCACTCCTCCGTATGCTTCGAGACCCTAATACGTCTGTATTACTTGCACCACGGTTACGAGATCCCCGATGCGCACATGAGCCATAATCTAATGTTACTGGCGTGCAAAGGTCTTGTGCAAGTAAATGCACCCGCTCTAGCGCCAATGACCGCGCATGCGTCTTCCACCACCTTGCAGGAAGCCAGAAGCACTTTAATTGTTGCGCAAATTGGTCTCTACGAACAAGGTAGAAACTACTTTCTACCGCGGGCCTTGTTTCAGCTTGTAGAGCATGAAATGTCGCAGGAGGATAAGGATGTGCTGCATGGCCACGTTACGTTGAAGCCAGAAGATAGCGAAACCGTCCAGACACGACAAAGCTACCTCAGTTCGCTGTACCCGGTTAGGTTCAATGAGAAAACTGCGACCCAGTACGGTGAGAAGAAGAATCATCTTGATCAAAAGGTCAATGACTACACGGAAGTGGCTGCGAATATGGCGCGCTCCGCATCCTCTCGCAATTCCGAACATACCTTAAACTAAGTTGTCGGGCTTATGGATACCAATACATCACTCCATGTTCGAATTCCACAAGACTGCAGTGTAAATGGAGCATCGCAGAACCAACCCTTATGAGTGCCCAATCCTGTGTTATGTCATCCGAATGACAAGTTGATGACTCTTTCGAAGCGCAATGTACAGCTTTAGGATTTCAGGCCAAAATTCAGCCTATAGACAGCGGCATAACCACAGCTGGATCTTGTGAATGTCTCACATAGCTTTGATTCGTTGGAATGACCGCTCCTTATATAAGTTCTAAATGTACATATGCTCAACAATGATGATTTTCTCCCTTCTTGGTTCCGATCCTTAGTTACCCAAATAGGCAGGTGGCAAGCCCTTTCCAGGCGGCAAGCCCTTTCAAATGTACCTAGTTTCTGTGCTGCGCTCATAAGTTAATTTTGCCGTCGCAGGCGCCCTATAGAGATTCTTCGCGTATTGTGGAGCTCCGGTGACCTCGAGCAGAATAGGATTGAGGGCCGCCGGGAGTACTTGGGCTCGTAAGGTTGAAAGCGCAACCTCGCCAAGAGAGGGCTCGAGTCATTCCCTGTTCAGGGTTGACCGTATGCACAACGCAAGCTTGTCCTCACTTTCCAGTTTTACAGGTGTTCAAGTCACTCTCGTGACCTCTGCTGCATTTAACGTGCTTCGGATGACGTGTACGTGGTGCATGAATTCCATGGCGAGGGTTCTGATCTACGCCCTTTCCCAGCCCAAAACGCCACCAGCAAATTATTCTAAGTACGCACCATAGTTCTAACGTCAATTAGAAGGTACGTCTTACATGTTGTATGAGCTATCAAGTTGGCCACCTTTTAGCCCGGATCTCAACCCAATTGAGAGCTGTGGCAGTTGGATGAAAGACTATATTGAGGATCGCTGGGGGCTGGGATACAAATCCTAACTATACAGTCTTCCGACGTGCCTTAATGAAGCTTGAGAAGTTCTGCTGATTGACTTTCTCACTGCCCAGCTAGCCTCGGTGCCAGCAACGATGGCAGCAGCAGATGGGCTACATACGAAGTTTTGATATCAATAAATCACCTATCTAGGATTAGTGCAAAAAGGAGTACCAGCAGCACCATCATACCCAGTAGCCATACCTTTGACAAACGGATCGGGCTAGCACCCCGTAGTCATTCAGTAACAACGTGCATTTTTTTACCTGATAACTAAGTGCCGACTATGGTGTCGGAAAGGCCAATCGTTTAGTCATCAATTCGTGGCGACTTCTCTTCAACCATCGCCCAGCACTACAGCAGCGGTCTCTCATGCAAGTAATCGTATGCGTCATTAAAAGTAACGCAAGTCATTTCTTTCCTTCCTGCTAAGCCTGGCCGGGCTTATCGTGTATTATTATGGTTTTTCTCTCGAAGTACAGTCGAGGTAACATCGTCCCCAGGCAAGTCATAATGTTAGCAATTACAAAAGTAGTAGTAGGCGAGGCCGTGAATTTAAGAGAAACACCAACTAACAATTGCCATCTCCAGCAAAGAATACAAGCTACTAGAGAAGGACAGACGTAAGGAATATACAGCCTGGCTTACTTTGATTGTGAAAAGGCTGCCAAATACCATGCTTGCCCCTATTCCTGACGTCATATGCTACGCATGATCCTGAAATACAGTGCTGTTATATGGAGGCCGCAGGTGTGCGCACCTGATCAATTCATATATGCAGGGGAGCTGATATAAAACCCAAAAGCGTTCAGAGCGAATTTTGTCTCCATATGCTGTTATTCCTCAGTACAAGTACCCAAAACTATGCCTATCCAACATCTTTACCTGCATGAGAGCCAGCGTCTCCCTCTTCTGCGCGATCACGACCGCTCAGAGGGTCGTAACGCCGAAACGCTTGAGTCGTTTAGTACGCATTTTGGGCTTGGTGCATCCAATGGCGGCGAAGGCGGCAAAGTCTCCTTCATCGGCACCGCAACCACCGTCATTGAATGGCAGGGATTCCGCATCATGACGGACCCTAACTTTCTGCATGCTGGAGACCACGTCCATCTCGGGCCGGGCGTTAACGCAACTCGCCTCACTGAGCCAGCGGCGCAGCTCGACCAGCTGCCGGCTCTGGACTGTATACTACTATCTCACTACCACGAAGACCACTTTGATAAACTTGTGGAGAACTCACTGAACCGCGATTTTCCCATAATCACGACGCCACACGCTGCGCAGTGCCTGACGTCTGAAGAGCGCAAGGACCAGATGTTCCGGCGCATCACGAGCCTGGACGTCTTTGATAGTTCGCTGCTGCATATTGATAAGCAGCGTGCCATAAAAGTCACCGCGATGCCGGGCAAGCATGTAAACCCCAGCATCTCCGCCGTCAACGAGTTCCTACAGGCTGTGCCGCCGACGAATGGCTGGGTCCTCGAGCTTGGACACTTTACAAATGCCGACCTGGAGAGCGAAAGCTTGCAGGTCGGCTACAGGATCTACATATCCGGGGACACGCTACTGGTGGACGACCTCAAGGAGATTCCCAAGTGGCTCGAGAAGAAGAAGCTGGATCTAATGCTTGTTCACCTTGGCGGTACCACCATACCGGGTCCATCACTGCCGCTGATGATGGTTACAATGGATGCCGAGCAGGGCAGGCGTTTGATAGAGCTACTGAAACCAGAGATCACGATACCGATTCATTACGATGACTATGACGTTTTCTTGTCCCCGCTCGAGGACTTTAAAAGGGAGGTAAAAAAATATGGCTTGCAAGACCGTGTTGTTTTCCTCGATCGAGGGGAAGCATACGCCTTTTAGCAATAGAAGCAGTACTAATAGGTAGAGAATCTTTTCCGAAACTCATTTTGTACAAAGCGTCTCTACGCAATCCTCTCTGGGTTTTCCGCACGACACAAATCGTACTTTTAATGAATGAAGAATGAAAAATGGATGACGACCACTCCCCTCCCTTTGACAGCGCAGGCAGCGCTTTTCAGCGTTTTCCTCGCTTTCCACATTCGAACACGGAATGGCGGCCGTTCAGTCGGTGTCCCCAATTATGTCACTCATCACACAGCTCGCTTATAACCCTGGTTGGGGAGCTCCGGTGGACTGCCTATTATTAGCACTTGGTAGATGAGATTTCACTTGTACTTGGTAGCCGGGCGCGTCGTACATGCCCATCAACTTGCTACTGCAACATAATGTCGTTACGGTGCAGCGCAGCTAGGTGATATCCAATAATAAGCACTGTGTGGACCAGGTTTTGCCTAGCGTAACAGGGAAAATCACACACTTTTAGTAGACGTTTTGGCTTCTCCAGCGTGCACTAATTATGAAGAAGAGTGGACCTGGACAAACCTTTGAGCAGAGGTCCTTGACTTACAATTATCTATTGAGCAGTCCGCTTCAAAAGTTTTGACCCGTTAACAGCGGTGAGATCCAGCTGCAGAATACCGGACTCTGATGTTTCAGGAGAAACTATGGATGCCATCAGAGTAAAACTGGGATATATAAAAAAAGCCAACACTTGGCTGCGATCACGGACCAGTTGTACAGTTGCGATTTTTGAGCATCACAACGAAGACCAAAGGGTCTAGTGTGCGTCTCATTGTGGCTTGAGAAGTTGAGAAAGACCTAGGATGAACATGCTAAGTTATGAATTTCTCAGAGCAGTAATTCAAATCTGACATTAACTAACTAGTTATTCGTTCTGACTCATACCGAACTGGGAAATCGTGAGACGCCGACTTGCAAGCTAACGCAGCCTCATCTCGACGTCCCACTAAACCGAGTTGCTCCTCCCACTTTCCCTGTATCAAGCTTCTCTACGGCCAATGGGTTTGCCCAAGCGAATGCCTGCCATTCATGCATTGAGCGCCAACCCACGCGACTTCTCTCTAATGCAGTCGACAGGCGCAACGCGCGGTTCATCTCGCTACAGATACGAACCGTTTGCCGACTCGAGCAGCATTCGCATACTGACCCTCCACCCCGCCAGAAACCCCGATGAGCCTCTGTGCGGCGACTTGAGCGTGGAGTCATTGGACCAGATCCCGGCGGATATTAATTTCGAGGCCGTATCGTACGTATGGGGCAGTCGGAAGTGCACCGACGAGCTGCAGTGCAGCGGGGGCCAGGTGCTCGCCATCACGCAGAGCATCCACGGCGCGCTGAAGCGCCTGCGGCTACAGGACGGCCCGCGCAGGCTTTGGGCGGACCAAGTCTGCATCAATCAGGAGGATATTGGGGAGCGCAGCCAGCAGGTCGACTTGATGAACCGGGTATACAGAAACGCGCGTCAGGTCCTGGTTTGGCTGGGACATGATAGAGATGGCGTGGCGCAGGACGCATTCAACATGATCAACCATCTCAACGGCGTTTTCACCAATGAGGAAGAGCACGCGAAATTTCGCAAAGCTCATTCTGAGAATCTACATCAGCAAGACGGTGCGCCCTGGAAAAATTTAGCCAAACTGGGGAGGCTTGCTTGGGTTTGTTACCGACACCAGTACCTTTGCGAAACCAAGCTGACATGACCAGTTCCAACGCGTCTGGATAGTGCAAGAAATCGGCACCACGACGCCGGCATCGCTTTTCTGGGGCGACGCAGAAATTACTTGGGAGACGCTGTCCGACGTTGTAGCGGTTCTCAACCAACAGTATCATCATCTGCGGTCGCGCTTCTACATTGGCACACCCAACATCCGGTATCTCTACCGCCGCTTCGTGGAGCCAGAGGAGGCTACCGTAGATCAGTACCACCGCCGCGGCAACTTCGTCTACGAACTGCATCGCGCGCGCCACATGCTTGCCGAGGACCCTCGCGACCGCGTCTACGCCTTTCTAGGACACTTTTCGCTTCGAAAGGAGGGCACGACACCGGCACTCAAAGGATTGGTGGCGGATTACAGCCGCTCGGTGGAAGAGGTGTACTGCGATGTGGCGATTCGTGGGCTCGAGGGCGCCGACTCGCTGATTATGTTGTCAGCGACGCACAATGGAGACGAGCTTTCACTTAGTCGGCGAAACTCTCTCGTCACCAACGAGAATGGCGACCTGCCTTCGACGCCGTTTAACCCAGATAGTCTACCGTCATGGGTGCCAGACTGGAGACACAGAGCCCGCCACATGTTCGGGTCGCCCGATACACCACATCGTGCAGCTGGCACTACGAAGCCGAAACTCACAATCGACAAGACAGCTCTGATACTCAACATCTCCGGCATACATATTGACACCGTGAGTCAAGTTTCGTGGGTTATTCATATGCACAATTTTCTTATCCATGGACGGGGCAGCGGCAGCACTCATCCCATGATCGCACTCTGGCATAGGGTATGCGGACAGTGGCCGACTCCCCTACAGCTATCTTCAACCCCGACTTCTGGCAGAGGATATCCCACGGGGGAGTCGCCATTCTTCGCACTGGCGCAATGTCTCTGTAATGCTGGGGTTGGTATCAACCGCTCCCGAGAATACTCTACGATTCCTCTTGAGGAGCACTTGGCACACGCGGCGGCATATATCACCACAGCGACATCATCATCTGACCCCATGGTCTCTGACGAAGTTCGTAATCTTGGAGAATACGGTGGCGGTGACGCCTTTAAGTGGTCACACGAGGCATCGTTGATTGCGCGGCATCGGCGTCTTGCTCTCTCAGCGCAGGGCTACTACGTCTTGGGCCCAGACACCATGGATCCGGGCGATGTTGTTGCAGTTCTTTACGGTGGCAATACACCGTTTATCCTTCGACGGAGAGGACCACGGACGGAGGATGGTTGGCGATTGATTGGAGAGTGCTATGTTCATGGCATGATGAACGGCGAGGCGCTGAACATCAAAGGTGCCATAGAGGAGACGTTTTCAATACACTGAGCGTTGGATATACCATCAATAGTCTACGAGCTAATGACTTACGAAATACAAAACATGAATGCAAAATAAGGATTATGTCATCTCGTTGTAATTCTCCGTGTTTGGTTGGTGGTGACTTACATGTTGCTGCTGCCGCTATCAAGGTGGGGCCTTCAAGACGGGAAACTTTTTTTCTGTCGACCTTGACTTGAACAGTGGCAGGACAACCGCACATCATGCCGCGAAATACAGTGCAGCCCAATGCCTGGGCGGCGTTGAAGCTTCCGAATGGAAACTTTAAAATTCTGCAAATAACGCCCAATACGTGAGTACAGCGTCCACGCGGGGCCAATCGTGTCGCAATACTGACCTGGCGCAGAACCGTGAGCTTGGGTAAATACGGCAGCTTCCCCAGCAACCTGCTCCTAGACCGGCCGTACCACCTCACCTACGAAGTCCAAGAAAAGCGCGAGGGCGAGACGTTTTCGCGGTTACGCGTCGTACCCGGCACGGAGCTCAACGCCGACGCCCTCATCGACACGACCGCCGAGGACGAGGCCGCCAACTCGACGACGCCCGAGGCTGACACCGACCCTGCTGCTGCTGCTGAGGCGGCAGCGGCGGTAGAAAATAATGAAGAAGTCAGCGAGGCGATGATTGCGGCGGCCGTGGGCGAGGAACTCAAGCTCGCGGACGGCGACGGCGCGGGCAGCAGCAACGGCGAGGCGGTGGTGGCGCGGGCGGCGTTTGACGAGCGCGCGCGACAGACGCTGACGACGGAGGAGATTGAGGAGCTGAAGCGCAAGGGCACCGGCGCGGGGAAGGAGATTGTGGCGAAGCTGCTACTGCGGCACACGGCGATTGACCAGAAGACGGCGTACTCGCTGGCGAAATACAAGCTACTGAAGGAGAAGAAGTACGTGCGGCGGTTCACGGTACTGCCGATGGATGTCCCGATGCTGGCGCAGTGGATGCTGGAGGACAAGGATGCTAGCAAGATTCTTGAGATGCGACAAGAATCGCTGGCGCTGCTAGGGTGTTGGGCTGACGTGCACTTTGGCGGCTTCCCTGCTCAGGATGGCACTGAAACGCCGCATGGTGGCCGCTGGCTGGCTGTCGACGATACTGGTGGTCTTCTGGTCGCTGCCATGGCTGAGAGAATGGGGATATTGTACCGCAACGAGGAGGAGGAACAAAAACCAGACGAGACTGAGAAGCAAAATAACGACGAATCCACGGCCGACACCAACGGCGCAAACGACGCCTCGACAAAACAGTCACGCAAGCGCCCGCACAAGGACGACTTTGCCGCGCACTACGCCCTCACCAACTCCATTACGCTCATCCACGCCAACTCGCAGCCCAATCTCTCGCTCCTCCGCTACTTTGGCTTCGACGCCAGCGACCCCAACCCGCAGGAGCCCTTCCACCCGCTCGCCACCAACCTCCTCCCCGTCAGCTGGCTGCAGGTCGTCTCGCCCGCCGACGACCCGACCTACGCCGACGCGCCCCCCGAGGTCACCCTCGAGGAGCTCATGACGTGGAAGACGAACCGCCGCGGCAACTACCACCGCAAGCGCCGCCGCTGGGCGCGCACCCGGCAGGTCGTCGACGGCACCCGCGCCGGCGGCTTCTCCGGCCTCGCCGTCGCGAGCACCATGGAGCCCGTGTCCATCCTGCGCAACGCGCTGCCCCTCCTCGCGGGAGGTAGCCCCGTGGCGATATACTCGCCGACCATCGAGCCGCTCGCGCAGCTGGCGGACTGCTTCAGCATCGGGCGGCGCGGCGCGTGGGTGTCGGACCCTCCCGCCGGCGCGGAGGGCAAGACGCTCGCGGAGCTCGAGTCGTGGGAGGGCACGGCCGAGTTCCCCATCAACCCGACGCTGATGGTGGGCGTGTCGGTGCAGACGAGCAGGGCGAAGCGCTGGCAGGTGCTGCCGGGGCGGACGCACCCGCTGATGATGGGTAAGGGTGGCGCGGAGGGATATCTGTTTACGGGGTGGAGGGCGATTCCGGCAGAGGGACGGATATCGGCGCGCGGAAAGTACCAGAAGCGCAGGACGGATGCGTAGTGGAGAGGATGTGGGTTGGATAGCATACCCCGCGGTTTTTAATTCATGATTATGTAAATATAGCATTGGATCAGGTCAATATTGTTTTATTTGAAAGCAATTGCTCGCAGGGATGTCTGTGACGTATCAAGAAAAAAAAGTTGTTCGCTATATTGACGTTATAAAGCAGTATAGTCTATGCATATTCCCACAGTGCTGGCCCCCGTCCTTAATATTTGCCTTTTATTTCGGGCTTATAGAGCCTTGCCCATAAACTTTCTCTTTGTGAAGCTCAACCACCACTTGCTGGGCCGGGACTCGTCCTCCTCGTAGACACGGGCGAGGATGCGGGCGGCCAGCTCCTGACGGACCTGGGACATGTACTGGCGAAGCTGTTCGGTGTCTTGGCGGTCGCGGGGAGGTTCGTACATCTGCAAGTATGTTAGAAGGCTGTGATTTCCAAGTACAGCGTCCACAAGAAACTCGCCTGGTTCAGGGGCCATGCCGGGTCGCCCGGCAGGGCAAAGTGCAGATCGAGCGCCAGGTTCATGACGTCCTTTTGCGCGTCGCGCACCGAGGCGCCCGGCTTGATCTTGGTGAGGCAGTCGCTGAGGAACCAGATGCCGTAGATGAGCAGACGGTCCGCGGGGCCCTGAATCTCGAAGTTGCGGAAGAAGGTGTTGGCGCGGAAGAGCGAGATGACCTCGTCGAGGATGTCATAGCTCTCCGAGTCCGGGTCGGGCGACTCAGCGGGCGGCAGGGGCGGGTTGGGCGCAGGGAGGGTGTAGGCCGGGCCGCGGACCTTGGTGCGCAGGGGGAGGAGGGGGAAGTTGCCGATGAGGCGCGGGTTGGGCTCCGAGTTGAAGACGGAATTGTAGGCCTGCGAGGATGGAACAGAGAGCGGGACGTCAGTCAGCACGTGGTTGATTTTGGGCTACTCTGGGAAGAGAGCGATGCGCGATTGAGGCTATAGACGTATGGGGGGAGGTTGCAGGAAGGGATGAGCAATGGTGATGGCTTCTTACAGGCATTGTGACGAGATCTGGCGCAGCTCGAGCACTGTTGTACTGGTCAGGACGGTGATGGCGTATGCAGCTTCAAGCATGGCGGGGCTGCTCCCGAAGCTGTCGTCAATGGATGTGGGGCAACGCGAGTGCTGGCCAATGGCAGGCGGCGTCAGGGTAGTGAGGCAGCCATTGCGAGCAGTGATTCTACACGGGAATACTATAACACTTTGGCTTTCAAATCGTACGATAGCTAGGTTTGGAGTAAAGTTATGGATAGCATGTATTTTACACAATTTTGTTAGATTTATGCAGCTGTCTGGGTCTGGGCCGGGAGCGGCGCCGGCGGAGAGCCGGACTACGGGCGATCAGGTGATCGGTTTCCGTGGACTCTGCGAGCCTCGAAAGAGCAGCCGATATGGGAGAGCGTGGAGGAGTGAGATGGGGTTGCTTATAAGTACAGGAAGAAATAATGGCAAATTAACACCTCTTTGATTGGTTATGACGGTTTTGGTTCACCCATTGACTTATATATCGTCATCGAAGTAGAGAATAGGCACGCAGTAGCCAACAGACCACATCCCAGGCTGTGAAATATTTAGAGAAACCGGAGAATTCTCGCAAACTGACGCTCCCGGGCCCAGTCTCGCTATTCGGCATCCATAGCAACCAGAAATGTTTGTGTATAGAGTTGCGCACGTGTGACCTCCAACTCGCACCCTGCAAGCCAACGTTCCGCAGAGAGAGGGCGGGCAGTGGGCGCGGTGCTCCGCAGCGGGGTAGCTCCAACCTGGGCGCGGGCAGAAAACTGTTCCAGCGGCCGGCGTCGGGCTTGACGCCGCCACGACGTGCTCCTCCAGACGCAACCGGCCCTTTTTAATTCACCAGTGCCGGGGTTTCTGAGCTTTCTTCATCTCTCACCAATCTATACTTTTACGACTTTTACGCATTTTTTCTTTCTTTTTTTCACTGATACTGCTGCAATCACAATGGCGTCTACTGAAGGACAGGTTCGTGTTCCTTGGGACCCCTCAATTACCCCTCCATAGGGCGCGCGCTGTCTCAGCGCCATGCCGGAGAGTGAACGAACGGACGAATGGGGAAGACTGACCAAGATCGCAATGACAGACGATTACGTGCAAGGCCGCCGTCGCCTGGGAGGCCGGCAAGGACCTCACGCTTGAGGATATCGAGGTTCTTCCTCCCAGAGCCCACGAGGTCCGCATTCAGATTCACTACACTGGTGTTTGCCACACAGGTACGACGGCGAGGGAAACGGAAACAATGCGAAAACAGGGACGAAAGCTCACCAGATAGACGCCTACACGCTCTCCGGCAAGGACCCCGAGGGTGCGTTCCCCATTGTCCTCGGACACGAGGGTGCCGGTATTGTCGAGTCCGTCGGCGAGGGCGTCACCAACGTCAAGCCCGGAGACACTGTCGTTTGCCTCTAGTACGATCCCTTCCCTCGCCTCCACGTTTCCCCCTTCTCCAAGGCTCACATGTAAATCTCCAGCACCCCCGAATGCAAAGAGTGCAAGTTCTGCAAGTCCGGCAAGACCAACCTCTGCGGTAAGATCCGCGCCACCCAGGGCAAGGGCGTCATGCCCGACGGCACCAGCCGCTTCCGCTGCAAGGGCAAGGACCTCCTCCACTTCATGGGCACCTCGACCTTTTCCCAGTACACCGTCGTCGCCGACATCTCCGTCGTCGCCGTCCAGCCCGACGCCCCCATGGACCGCACCTGCCTGCTCGGCTGCGGCATCACCACGGGCTACGGCGCCGCCCGCGTGACGGCCAACGTCGAGGAAGGGTCCAACATTGCCATTTTCGGCGCGGGCTGCGTCGGCCTGTCGGTCGCGCAGGGCGCCGTCATTAACAAGGCCGCCAAGATTATCTTTGTCGATGTGAACCCCGCCAAGGAGGAGTGGGCGCGCAAGTTTGGCGCGACGGACTTCGTGAACCCGAATGACCTCAAGGGCCAGACGATTGTCGAGAAGCTCATTGAGATGACGGACGGTGGCTGCGATTACACGTTTGACTGCACCGGCAACGTCAATGTTATGCGCGCCGCGCTCGAGGCCTGCCACAAGGGCTGGGGCGAGAGCATCATCATCGGTGTCGCCGCCGCCGGCCAGGAGATTGCCACCCGACGTAAGTTCCTTTCCTTGTTCCACCATTTCTGTCGATGTTCGTGTGTATTGACTCTTCCCCAGCATTCCAGCTCGTCACCGGCCGCGTGTGGAAGGGCTGCGCGTTCGGCGGCATCAAGGGCCGCTCGCAGATGGGCGGCCTCGTCACCGACTACCTCGAGGGCCGCCTCAAGGTCGACGAGTTCATCACCCACCGCAATAAGCTCAGCGAGATCAACGGCGCCTTTGAGACCATGAAGAGCGGCGACTGCATCCGCGCCGTCGTCGACATGAAGAACCTGTAGAAGAATGTCGATTTTGGGGGCATGGAAATGTAATCGTAAAATATAGCACTGCAGACGATTTAATAGAGATGGTGTTGGTTTGTTGATTTGCTGCAATTCGGGAAATGAAAGAAAGTGACTTGTGTGTGTAGGGTGTGGTGGTTGTGCGCAGGCTCTTATATAACTGGGCAGACGACCTTGATGGTTGAAATGTCACTGTGCAGCCACCAAGCACCGCGACCTGCTACCAGTAGCAGGTCTCAAGATGCGCAACTTACCCCCACCTCGATTACTAGCTAAATTATTCATGATACCTATGGGGTTCACATCAGAGTCACCAAGGCAGCCCGCGCCAAGTTTGCTATTGCCTGCGGCCCAACACCCGGTGGCGCAGGAGGCGGCGGCGCCCTCCTCATCTCGGGAAAGGTTTTCCGAGTTTGTGGCCGGCATATTATTGACGAAAGAAAAATTTTAGTATCTGTTGACATCTATAGTAAATGTTAAATAGAATGCCGAAAAAATAATATTACCAAATTCTATTTGGTTTGGAAACCGGCGAGCGTTTCGTGATGACTGTCAACAGACAACGCCGCTATATCTCCTCATCGCGATCCTCTGTTACTGGCGTCTTCGTGACCCGCACAGGACGGAACCTGATCCAATCGCTTTCGAAAAGCGCCAGTACGTTGGCGTCTAGATTTAACTTATTTCCTTCGGACTCCCTCTCATCGGGATCTACGACTCAATCCAAAGCCCACTCGCGCGAGACACCGAAGCCTATGGGCTACGCACCCGATACGGTTTCTATCAAGAAGGCTGCCATCGCTATCGCTTACGAAGCCGAAGCTGTCACCCCCAATCTGGACCCTGAACTGGTTCTCGCAGAGATGACTGGCCAAAGTCGGCGATGGCGACGCGGATACCACCGCTTGAAAGTCCAACGAGATGAGGAGTCTCCAAGCGGAAGTCTCACGCAGTTTCCAGCTACCAATGTACGGACTGTTTGATCAAAATGAATTATGATTCTCCATATTTGTCTTCGGTCTGCTCTGAAACTGAAACTTGATCTGCCGTTCAGCGAGACCAAAATGCGACAAGCCCGTCGTAGTCTTCCTTCTTTAGGTCCTCCGCGTCATGTCTCTCGTTTACGATCTGACTGTATTCTCTCGCTGCGGCCTGGAAACACAACTTCGCGTGCTCCGCGCGACCCAGCGCCGCAAAGGCTTGCCCCTTGAGAAAGGTGCTCCGCGCAAGGGGTCTGCTGTGAGCATGCGGGTCGACGTTCCACGCCTCCAAGGTCTTGCCGATCAAGTCGCTGTAGAGAATCAGTATCATGGCATTAGATAATCGGACGTTTGCAATCTGTTGGGACTTACAGGGCGTCTGCGGCCTTTCCTATGCGAAGGAGATGCTCGGCGAGCTTCTGGCCAGCCCGAGCAGTGCATGGATCCTTGATCCCGACGGCCTCGCGCATCTGATTCCACGCGCGCCGGTGGTACGTGTGGCTCTCGTCCAGATCGCCCTGCAGCGCTCGGAGTCTACCAATCGCGTTTAGGACGAGACCAGTTCGCATGCTTTCCTTGTCGTCGCGACCCAGGGCAGTCTCTCTTGCCGCAAGGATCTGCATCAAAAGAGAGTCGGCAGCGTCCAGGTTGCCCTGTTCCATGAGAGCCAGTGCCACTGTCGCCTCGCGCGAGTGCGGGATGTAGTTGGGCTGGACCGTCGACATGATGCGGGTCGAGTTGCGAATGTCTGCAATGCCGGCGTCATACTCGCCGTCCTGGATGCGTGCGATACCGCGCTCTGCGTAGGCGACGGCGAGTCTCTCGTCTTCCTTGCCAAGCTCCTCGCAGATCCGGGCGACGAGGTTGAACGACCTCTCCTTGTGGTCGCGGCTGGCGTCAAAGTCATTGGAGTCCATGGCGATGGAGCCCATGCAGAAGTGCATGTCGGCGAGCGTGGCATCCTTGTCCGGGTGGCAGGCACTGTCGACAATGGCTCTAGCCTTGGCGACAGTAGACAGCGACTCGGTGATCTGCCCGCGTTCTTTCCTGTACCTAGGACTTTGTCAGTATAGAACTGTCGCCTTGCACCGTGTCTTACATACCACGCTCCTTCGGTGAGCAGCCTTCCAGTCAGTATTTTTGTCTCTTCGGGCAGTGCGGGCATGTAGGGGAGGGCAAGATCCAGTCTCTTAATCGTGGGATGCAAGGCCTCGCAGGTTGACCAGCGGCTAACAAGCAGCCTCTGCGACCGCGACTGCGGCTCTGGGACTGCCGGCTCGCGCGACGGCTTGGGTAGCGCTGCCGGCCACCTGGACCAGATGCCGCGCACAATGCCGTCGTAGAGCCTCACCAGCTTGTCGTCGTCGTCGATGCGCCCCCGCATCTGGTCCTGGAGTTCTGGGGGCATAACGATCGACCGCTTCTCCTCGATAAATATGACCAGTCCCTGGGTCATGAGCTCATCGCGCGACTCTACGTAGGTAACCTCGTCGTAGTCGGGCAGCAGCTCGACGGCCAGGTCCATGGTGATGTCGTCTGGGATGCGCTCGCCGACGAGGGCGAGGAGCTCGAGGAGCTGGTACGCCGGGCGCGAGAGCTTCTCGAAATCGGCTTCCTCACGGTCCGCTGTGAAGTCGGGCTCAACTATCAGGAAAGATTAGCTGTGAAACTGGCATGGAGTTGACGAGGTTTACCTTGGGTCATGAACTCCATGTTGGTAGTATGGCTTATGCGTCTGGCTTTGTATGGGGGTGCACTTTTGGGTGATACTACTTTTTTCGCTTGCTTTATTCTTCCCAAAGGTACGGGAATGCTCGATTTAAATACATGGCGACGGAAATATGGCATATTCAACTGAGCAGTTATCTCCCAGGCGTGACAAGTGCGGAGGAGCTCCAGGTGCTGTTACCCGGTGCCATACAAACTCTTACACGTGTTGGTGGTGGCACAGGGTGCTGGCCGCTGTGCATGCGGCCAGGCATACCGCGCCACCGGAGGCAAGGCTCTCTAGCGACATGTGTGCCCCTGACTTTGTAGACTTTTTATTACCCATGCTGTAGAAAGGATGTGATGCATCATTCCTCTTCGCAGCACTGGACGCAGTCTCCCTGGGAGCGAGCTGGGGTAGTTAGTTACGCGCTGGGCTGCATGTCCATTCGCTGCTGTTAGTCCTGCGTTGGCGCTGACCGCAAGACGGCCCAACGGTTACACGAGCGCTCTCTGGATCCGACACTTTTCACGGCGACACGCAGGTAGGCTGTCATCCCAGCCAAATCACTGGCTGCCTCTCATGCGGTGCAACCTGGGATGCATTTGGCTCTGCGCAAGGCGGATGCCCAGTTCGACAAGCTTCGTAGGGTGCTCAAAGGCGCACAACTGAGGCCATTTCCTTTCCCGTAGCCATTCGAATGCTGCCAATAGTAATGCTCTCGTCGGCATGTGTAAGATACGTTTATCTTTTTCCCCTCAGAAAAGATGCGTGATTAAGCATCACTCTTTACAGTGATGATGCATGCGCCCATTTGCACGGGAAGTTGGTTTTTTTTTTTTTTTTTTTTTTTTTTTTTTTTTTTGGCTATGAGAGAAAAGCTCAACTCTTTTTTCAAGTAACTCTATAGATCAACTTTTGACGAAATTGACGTGGCTTCGTTGTGTCGTTGATAGTGGGAAAGTGTCCCTGGCACTGTCACCTTGGTGATACAGGAGATTGTGCAGCAAACTTTGAGTCCCAAGCTTCGGGCTCTTTACCATCTCCCTGAGATATAGATGTATCCTCCGGTTCAGAGCCATCCAGTATTGCTCTAATTATATGTTTGTTCTCGACAAATGTGAAAACCGGCCCGAAGAAAAGAAAATTCGGCTTTTCGTCTTGCTTGACTAACAGGCGGTTGACACCCGTTTCACTCGCTTTTTTTTTTTTTTTTTTTTTTTTTTTTTTTTTTGATGTTTTTGATGCCGGCGCGCCAGTTACGCTATTCTGAGTCTCAGGCTTCAGCAAGATTGGCGAAGGTGAATTCAAAACTGGACTCGTGGGCGGGTGGTTCTATGGTTGTCCCAGTTTAGCGACCGCGATGCTGCGTATTCAGTAGAGAACCCAGTTTTACCTATATACGCAACTGTAGACATGGTGGTATTCTATTCTAGTTAAATAGGGTATGCTGTGTCCGGATGCGCCCAGTGTACCTTGTACAATTGATCTCACTCCCGCGCCTCGCGGTAGGTGCGCAGGCTGGTTCCAGTGTACTCAAACCGCGGCTCGCGGAGGCACATCCTATTTGATGAATCGTAGTTTTCATTCGTACAGCTAGTAATGTTGACGAATTTTTTTTTAAAAAAAATGGGTTTTTACTCTGATTGTCCTTCTGTTCGCATCCAACAGTTAGTGTTCCCAGGAACCAGCCAACAACTGAGAACACAAAAACCGGACGGCGGTGGGAATCGACCACTGCACTGTGGCTTCGCCCTTCACTTGGCAAACTCCAAGTATCCAGTAACCGAGGTCTGCTTCATAGGGAGGCCCATCTCCAAATAGTAACAAACTGGAGCGACCTGTGACTTCGTGTAAGTTCTCCTGCCTACGAATGTTGGTTGCTTAACTTGGGCCAAGTTATGGCGTAGTCAAAACCGTGAGCTCAGCCTTGTCTACCAAAATGACTGGCAAACCTGCTCCAGCTCAAGTTTCTTTCAAACCCCTGTACCAAAGCAATGGGGAACTCTTCCTTGATGACCTTGCCCAGATCATGTGGACGCGCGGGTTATGAGCTGGACTTGGGGACCGCAGCAGGCGATACGCCCGAGCAAGAGAGCAGCTCGCATTTCTCAGGCGTGGCTGCTGGCCTGGGTCCTGAGGGCCAACCCTGAAGACTTCTAATTTGCCAAATGACAATGCCAATATAATAAATACATTACATACCCGCTGATTTCTCTTGGCATTTCTGCATCGCAGGTAATGTCGGCCTGCGGGTACGCGCCTTGTGCAACAGCAGCGGGGTCGCAATATCACACATCAACAGTGACCGCTTCGCGGCTTTGCACGAATAAGTACGGTATTTATGTTACATCATATTATTTAGTAAAGTATAAATTTGTCTGCATTCTTTGTGCTTGCGGTAGGCCATGGCTGTTGCATGGATGCACTACCGGGGTCTGATGGAAGCCTTTCAAACCATCCAATCTCAGCCTCAGATTTTGCGCATTCGTATGAATATTTATTTACAATGCAATAGATAGATGGCCTTCATATCGCCCGAACATGTCTTCTACAGTTTTTGTACAATCAAAGATTCCGGTCCGTCATCAACTAGGACTTGTTTGAGAACCTTGCCAAACCGACCGTACTTTTCTTCCCGGTCCTTTTGCGCGTCAATATGTCGCACCTTGGCCCATCCATCTGTAACTCTGATCGATGGGTCAGTCTCAATATGGATAAATCGAGACTCGTCACCTCTTGCACGGATCCTCGCGCCGACGATATTTCCCGTGGCGCCGAGATCACTAAACTCCCACCCATTGTAGACTCCCGTCGTCATTTTTTGCTCGTTCCCCGAGGATGCGCGCTTCCAAAATTCGTGCGATAGTCTGTCTAATACGGCCACCCGTTTCCCGTTCAATGATTCGTCGCCGTTGCTGAGGATGATCTGCGGATATGTCCGCTTCGGGTTGTACGTCCACTTGCCGTCTTCCATGTCGCTGTTGCCAAAGCCGTGGATCTGGACAGCAGTTGCCGCTATTATCCCGCGAAATCGATGGTAGGCAGCCGGGTGCGTAACATCCTCTGCGAGCTGCAGGAACAAGCTGTGCTCGTTGTGCGCCATGTCGGATGAGGTGGCATTTGACCATGTCGCCGACGTCTTGGACGCATCGGTACTGTATCTATGAATGCCTGATATGAGGAACGAGTCGGCATTCGTCTCTATGAATGCGCGGATGCCTAGCTGTGGCGTGTTCATGTCAAATAGCGGGTGTGGAACCTGTATCGAGACAGGCGTGCCGAAGGAGTTGCCCCTCGGGCTCAGCTTTGCGAATATGTACATTCCCCAGTTACGCCTGCAGGCGCCAGTGTCGTCGGGCTGCTCACGGAAGATGAGGTAGTCACGGCTGCGGCCCTGGCCGACGTCTTGGTACTCGATGACCGCATAGCCGTAGAGGGTGGCGATTGCGCGCGCCGACTCCAGTTCTCCGCGTCGCGCTAGGGACACAGCGCGAGATATGTCATTGTTGGCAGCTTGTATCGAGGGCTGGAACACCGTCTTGACATTTGAGCGGCCAGGCACGGTGCCGTCGTGAAGGGGAATCTGGTCTCGGAACTTGTCCACGTAGTCCGCAATATCGCCTCTTTGCACGGTCTGTGCCATTATTTCGAGCTATTTGTCTGTATTAGACCCAGCGTTAGAACAGGGAAGCCGCTCTGCACTGACGACGAAGTAGAAAAGAAATACGTAGTAAATTTGGCCGAGGCTTTGCTGCATTGCCACGCCGCGATCGCTCTGCCGAGAGGGGACGAACTGCCTCTCGCTTGAACAATTACAGTGATGGGTATAACGTGGGTGGAATAGTGTATCCCTTCTAAGGTAACCGAGGCGTAATTTGAAGAAGCGGCGATGGGCGGCGTGGGATTGATGCCCAGTAAGTGTTAATGTATGAGCGGACTCGTGGCTGGGTCTCACCGCGCTCATCGGAGCTAGAATCGCTGCCACGACTGACCCACTCAGCTGTCTTGCGCTGTAACCGCTTATATCGATTATGAGCCACCATCCAACGTGATGAACAAAACATACTACAAAAATAGAAAGGAAAGTGACGAAGAGACGGAAAATAGTGGCAGAAGAGTTGCAAGTTCGCATTTAAGCGGCGCGCTTCCTCCGCGCCCACTGTGATGGTGACACAAAGAACACCTGACCGGGTGAAGCATATAAGCAAAGAAAGGCGAAATTCATTATTATTAGTTACTTATCATTAGCCGCTGGGATTATGAATCATTCAAAGGAAGAATAATAATACTAAGAACTATTTACAAAGAAGAGGTGTAAGGATTGTTGTGATTCTGAATTAGATTGTGTTACTGTAATGCCGGGGTATATAGTAAATACCATTTTTTGTATTCTGGCATGCGTAGATACGGGGTTTTTTTTATTACAGTGATAAACAGCTTGATACAGTCGTTTACCTTTCTGGCGTCAAAACGTATGTAGGTAAAATGCTCGAGGCGGACCTACATTTCCGTGTGCCTCCCTCATTGCCCAAAAGTCTTGCTACAGCCATCTACGACCAAAATGTCAGCACTATCAGATGTCCCCTCCGTGTTGTATCATGAAATGGTACAGAATGGCAGAAAAAGAATCCGGCAAGAGGCAGATCATACCCTGCGCGAACTACGCTCGCTTGAGGCGGAGGTCGCGTCCCAAACCTCTCACCCTATACAAGATCAGAGGTGGTTGATCTACGTGTCCAGGAAGCTTGTTTACCACCACGTCAAATATGCCACCGACACATTCTACATGAAGAAGTTTGAACAGGCACAAGGCAGAGAATTGCAGGATCTGCGATTAGTGGCCGCGGCGCGGGAGCATTTGGCATTTACCATCTGGACGCGGTGCATCGAGCCAGTTACTCGGCGTCTTCAATCCGCTTTGGGGGGAGCGGAAATTCCGAGAGAGATATCTGCGAGCTTTGAACATGACAGTCTTTTTGGTTTACAGAGACTACAGAATCTGTATACTGACCACAGCTTGGTCTTCGCAGAGCACATAGAGCGGTTGTTGAACCGCTGTCCGCATCTTCGCGAGGCAAATGTGACAGAGACACATGAGATGGCTGAGGAGTCAGGGTAAATGTATTTTTTTTCTTGCAATCCCTTTTTCTTGAGTAACGTAGCTAGATAAAAGATTGACTTGTGGTTTATTACAATGAGTTTATGGTTGCTAGCTAACTAGTTATCCGTAGTGAGTGGTCTGATGTTTGCTTCTTAATACCAAGCTGTTTCCATTAAATATAAGCGGCATGGAATCTTCGAATGTTTTATCAGGCTATATAAATCCGAGGTTATTCTGTTTTTGTTTGAGCGATATAAAGTGAGATTTTATTTATCTGTTTGTTTCTGGGTGTTGGAAACAAAAGTTAGACAGAATTAATGTCAAGATGATGGCGATTGTGATGGTGATTGTACTACACTGCTTATTTGATCAAGGCGCTTCTGTGTACGACATGCAACTACCCCTTGTATCCTGGCATGCACGGTGATAAAAGGCTTTTATATAGTGATTCGCGGATTTGAACAGGAAATATGATTCACACGCCAAAAACAATTTTGTATTTATTTAATAGATGTCCAAGACTGGCCTACACTAGTTACTCCATACCTCCCTTTGCGCCCAGTCAATGTTATAACGACAATCAGCACCAAAATGTCGACCGAACCAGCTGAAAGCTCCACTTCCGATCTCAAGAACACAGAGTTGGGGAGAAAAATGGCCCAGAGTGCCGTGCAGGCCATATTGGATGTTCTGTACAAACACGAGAAGTCCGCCATTGACTACCTCAAACTCGTCGAGAGCATGAAGAGGCGCAATCATCCGCCGAGCACCTACAAGGGGCTGGTCAACAAGCACACAAAGCTGCTAGAGTACCACGCCCTCTTTGGCCATATGGTAAAAGAGCTTATAGTCCACGGCCAAGACAACGGGCAGCTGCTCGGGGACATGCTTCACTTCAGCAACGAGCGGCACAGGCTCGTGGCGAGGGTGTCTTCGGAAGGCATCGATCCGCTTATTCTGTTTTTGCAGGACCAGGGGCGCCCGGCGGAGAAGTTTCTCGACCAGTTTGCAAAGGCTTCGCATGAGAAACTCGTGGAGCTGCGAGGAGTGCATGTCGACTACGACGCGATGTTCGCACAGGAAATTGCGGAGATGGAGAGCGAATTTCCGCATGTCAAGGAAACTGCACATGGTGAATAAGATATTTACATGGTGAGAAAAGCTGGTTCAAGTGTCTCTTGTTCGAATTTGCTGTTCCTTTCGAAGGAACTGGTTCGACGCAAGAGTGCATGTTGGGTATGATCGCGCTGCGGCTCGCGGCTGCTCAGGCCAGCTGCGTGCGATACGCATGCAAACATTCATTTAATCACTATGCTTTCGCTCATAAATATGTGTAGACAATATATTGGCTCTCGTTATTGTATGTGCATCTGTTTTCTCTTTGTGCTGCTGCTTGCCACAATATCTTGGGCGACATCAATAAGCGTTTTGTAGTACATCGTCACTTCACCACTCTGCGTATTAACTAAACAACCTGCACCTAAATTCCAGTTTGCATATCAGTCTGCTAAAGCGCATTCGAGATAAAATACTGCAATAAAATTAGTTTATTGCTTTTCTTTCTTTCTTTCTTTCTTTCTTTCTTTCTTTTTTTTTTTTTTTTAGGTTTCAAAAATGAATAGTTCGCTGAGGAAATAATACTGATGGTTTAATTAGAATATTCATCGTTACAAATCCGCGTCGCGCTACAGGCTTCGCAAACGCCGAGTGGGTCAACCGAGACAGGCTCAGCTCAAGGTCTCGCATCACCAGCCGTAAAACGTTCGGCTTTGCTCCGTTATATGCGCTGGAAATGCGGTCCTCGAGAGTATCGCGGGACACGGCGCGTCTGTTCGACCAGGCCGCCGCCGTCAGCACAACCCCTCGCCGAACGACACGCTCCCTCTCACGCTTCGCATACGCTCCCGTGAGCGGCAACGCCCGCGCGACAGCCACGACCCCCGACATTGAAGATGCGATAACGCCGCCCACCAAGCGCCGGCGGAAGCTGTCCAACGACTCGCCCGTCAAGCTTGTCAAGGAGGAGCTCCTGGACGAGGACACGAAGCCGATCAGCGCACCCGCGAAGCCCCCGACGCCGAAGGAGCGCAAGCAACGCAAGCCGGCGCGCAAGGCCGTCGACCCGGACACGGGCGCGGAGACGGTGGCACCGCCGTCGGACTGGGAGGAGATGTACGAGCTGGTGCGCAAGATGCGGGCTCCCGGGGGCGTGGCGTACGGTGCGGCGGTAGATACCATGGGCTGCGAGCGCTTGGCGGACCGCGGTTCGTCGGAGAAGGACCAGCGCTTCCATACGCTGATTGCGCTGATGCTGTCGAGTCAGACAAAGGATACGGTCAATGCGGTTGTGATGAAGAAGCTGCAGACGGAGCTGCCGGCGTACAAGCCCGGAGCGCCGGTTGGGTTAAATCTGGAGAATGTGCTGGCCGTGGACCCGGATACGCTGAACAAGATGATTTGGGCCGTGGGGTTCCACAACAATAAGACAAAGTGAGTGCATGCACACATAGGGAGATGGCATCTTTCTGACATAAAGCAGATATATCAAAAAGGCAGCGGAAATATTACGCGACGAGTGGAATGGCGACATTCCCGACACGATCGAGGGGCTCACAGCGCTCCCTGGTGTCGGCCCCAAGATGGGCTACCTGTGTCTCTCGGCTGCCTGGAACAAGACGGAAGGTATTGGCGTCGACGTCCATGTCCACCGTATAACAAACATGTGGGGGTGGCACAAGACGAAAAACCCAGAAGAGACGCGCATGGCTCTGCAATCATGGTTGCCAAAGGACCGGTGGCGGGAGATCAACGGCTTGCTGGTCGGCCTTGGCCAAGCTGTGTGCGTACCCATTGGGCAAAAGTGTGGTTCCTGCGAAGTTGGTCTCAGTGGCCTGTGCAAGGCCGCAGATAGGAAAAAGATCGCGTTGGGAAGGGCAGGGCGAGAAGCAGCCAAGTTGGAGGACGAGGACGATGGGTTAGAGGCGATCAAGAAAGAAGTCAAACAGGAGATGCTAGACATCAAGGCGCAAGTCAAGGAGGAAACCTGACAGGCCGCCATTGCATATAATATAATCATAATCCTTGACTTGATCAAAACGCTATTCATCGTGTACATTCCTTTGCGTACAAAGTAGTCTATCGGTATATTGTACAATGCCACGGCGCGTGGCTCGCGACTGCAGCATACGCTGCCCATGATCCAAAACTCTTACATAAACCTGGGACTCCCCAGTATTATTTTCGCCCCCCAAACCTGCCATCTATGCAACGACATCAATGCCAATCGACTTGGCCTGGAAGATGATGGACCGGCACAGGCCCTGCAGCGACAGGCCAGACAGGCGCAGCTCCGACTGCTTGATCTTGGCGATCTCGTAGATGTGCTTGAGGCTGACGGAGCCAATCGTCTCGGTGCCTGGCTTCTGCGCGCCGCGCCGCTGGCCCTTTTTGTTCTTGGGCGCCGTGTCGACGCAGTTGAGCAGCAGCCACGATGTCTGCGGCGTGCGGATGTCGAAGACGAAGGATCGGTCGGCGCGGACGGTGACGCGGCAGGGCATCGGGGTGCCGACGACGTAGTTGGCAGTTCTGGCGTTAAATTCCTGCAATTGGACATGTTAGAGCCGCCACGGCGCGCACAAAATCCAGAGAGGGCAAAGTCATGCGGCGTACCTTGCAGAAATCCATCGACTTGACACCCTTGCTACCTAGGGCGGGGCCGACGGGCGGACTGGGCGACGCCTGGCCCGCGCCGACGATGAGCTTGACGATTTGGTCGGCGGCGGCGGCGCCTCCTTTGGCTTTGGACATGGCGGGCGGGACTTTTTGTGTGGGATGGTGTGGGATTGGGATGTGAAGCTCACGCGATGATGGATTCGGCTGCGAAGGATTTGGTCCTGGAAGAGCCGGTCCCCGTTGGTCCGTGCGTCGCGGAAAAGGTACGTACCTTTTTGCTGGTGCATCCGCTCATGAAGTACCTACAAGAACGCATCAAAGTCTTGAGGCTTTCTTCTTTTCCCAATTTTAGACACTTTTTTTCCTTCGTTTCTTTTGTCCAATAAAATCAACTTCTTACAGTAACATTTCTCTACCGATTAATTTTCACAACTTCAAAGGGCTGACAAACCGTCTTCGAACGAGCGACTCTACTTTGTAGTAACTGCATGCTGAGAAAGAGAATAAATGAATACAACGCAAATCATAGACTCTTCAGTATTAGAATTTATGAGACATACATATCTGATGTGGCCTTTGGATTTGTACGATAGCCTTGGAGTCATCGGAGACTTTTTATCGGTAATCGTGCCTTGGACGGGTAGCTATTTAGGCCGCAGCCGAGTTGCAGGAGACTCAGCAAAGTCACTCCGCCACGCGCAACTCGCTCACAATATCCAACAAAATGGAGGACGTCGCCAGCGACCCCAACATGGAGCCGAGCCGCTACCACAGGCCGTCGGGCCCAAAGCGGTGGGTTTTCTACGTCGTGACCGCGGTACATGGGCGGTACTATCCTCTCGCGGGCTTCTGCCGTTCGCCGCCCGCCATCAGCACGAGATCCGGTCATTGGAGTACGCAGAGCACGCCGTGGGCGACGCTCCAGGTTTTGTGCCGGTTTTCAAACCCAGCCAATCACCCGTACCTCGAGGCCGAGAAGGATGCTTCGCATGCACTGTATTCTGCCGGAGGAGGCGCGCCAAAAGACCCCCTGGAGTTGCCACCAGTCGTGACTACCGACATACGCCTGACTGATCTATATTACAAGGAAAAGGTCGAGTTCATAGCAAAGTACCAAACAAACTGTGTGTTTCCCTTTACTTCGGCTGTTCTTTTTGACGGCATAGCGCGGTTCACAGAGGAAATTGATGATTGGGTCCCAGTTCCTCTCGACAAGACATATACGGGAGCGGATCCCTTCTACGGCTCCATTATCATCGACATTACCGACCTTAAATGTGTCTCATATGGCATTGTCGCCTCAGTGGCGACCGCATTTATAGAGAAAGAGACGTTCCCATCTATCCGCTCTCATGCGATTCCTAGGCCCACATGGGTAATCCAGGAATTAAACAGGACCGTCATGTCTGCGGGACAATATGTTCAGACGTTTTCCCATGAAGAGGAGCGCGAGTTGACACACACTACACTGTTCGAACGTATTCCAACGGCACCCATAAATGTGATTGACGGTTTGTTCTGCGTCCGTTCGAGCTAGAGTACGCATATGCTAACCAAACTTAGTTCTTTGGCCACAAGATACCCGGGACGAAATCTCTGATCTTGAGAAAGACATTGAGAAGAAGAGTGGCTCGGCCTCACTACCTGTACGATCAACCGGCAGCCACGGGGGCGCAACGACCCTTGCTGAAATGTCTGCGAGGGCACTGGTGATGGGCATAGCAAATACCGATTTCGATCCTGCATCTCTTGACAGAATTCGGCATATACACGGATTTGCAGACATTCTGCAACGAAATCTCAAAAGAGAATCAACGCCCAACAGTCCGCCTGCCGCCATCGCTCAGCTCGTGCGTTTTGCGTTTGAGGGACGCGAGCACCTGTCGCTGGCTGGAATTCAGGGTCTTACGTACGGCTTGCTGGCCGACGTACTGGAATCTGACGCATTGCGAAAAGTTAAAATGATTGACTTTTGCGCAAATACTATGACCGGAGAAATTGAGCGCCTTCTAGCCGTATTGCCCGCTCTTCAAGGTCTGGAGAGCATATATGTGCTGACCAACCCCGCCGTGTCAAGCAAGGACAATGCGGAAGCCGAGATGGATTTCCTGCGAGCATTCTTCGCGAGCAATGTGACGAGAAAAATACAGATACGGATCTCGTGCAGCTCCCTATATGACTTGGCTCTTACTAAGCCAGCACGACTGAAAGAGCTCGTTCCCAAGGACTTGCCGTTTCCGGTCACGAAAATGTTTTATCGGCAGGGACCTAACTATAGTGGGGGCTATTACTACTTGGGTTATTCCTTTGAGCACATGCTCCTTCGAGCGGAGGCGGTTGCTTCCAAACTACTGAATTGGCTACTTCAGGGCACTCTGGAGACTCGTACTCTTGCCGACAGCCCGGAATCGCTGCAGCACGGCGCCACGACGGAAATATTGCGGCCGGTGGCGGCCCCAATCATAGGACGTCCGCAAGAATACCTGGATGCGCCGAGAGAGGCGCTGGGTGGTCGCTGGACGGTTCTGATTATGGTGCAGCATGGCATGAGAAGCGACACGAGGACTCTCGACATTGGCTTCGTCCGCGCCGTCGACGCGCCCGCTCAGCTGGAGGTCGTTGGCATCGAAGAGTTTATGCGCATCGAGGCGCCGGGCGCCGATACGAGTGGCATGCGCGTGAAGCTGGATTCCATGCGCTTGGCCACGCTGCGAGTAAACGACAGTAGCAAGGTGTTTGATGAATTCTTCCAGCACGCAGACGAAAAGCAGTTTCGGGACATCAACACGGAAATAATACGACCCTGAGGAGATTGGGGGCGATCGTTGCTGTAGTGGGTATCTAAACTGGCCGAAGCTTTTGCGAGGGATATTTCTGTCAGTCATGACAACATTAACACCGTGTTTGGACCAATATATCCAGCAAAAATAATACATTAAGGGAGAGAGACTTACAAGTGGGTATACACTCATGCACTGGGACACATCATGTACTGGAATACGCCACTTACTAGGATACGCCACGTACTGTGATATACTCCGTAGCACATGCTGGGATACAGCATGTATTGTGGTGAATGTCCTCTGCGGAGAACATCTACCAGCAGCCAGCACGCCAGATGCCATCCTCCAGGAACGACAGCTACCTCAGGCCAGCGTACTGGGGTTGTCTTCAATGATGGTCGTTCAAAACTCACCAAAGGCTACGTTTGCGACTTCGCTGCCGAGATGTGAACCTTCGTACGGCATCCATCAAGAGCGTTTACATCACGCCTGCTGCGCGGAGACGAAGAAATGCCCGGCCGACGACAGCCAGGATGCGCAGGCCGGCCTCGACCGCTCTGACAGCGACACCGGCAATGGCTGCCTTGATAAGCGAGCCGCCCCAGGAGCCTCGCTCCAGAACCAGCTCTGGAGGTCTCCCCCGCCGTTGGTGAGGTGGTCGAGGTTGGTAGAGCCGAGGCTTTATAGTCGAGCTGAAACAGAGGCGCGCCATGGTCGGCCAAGACGGTGATGGTGCCCATCGGTGATGAGGTCCCCGGCATCAGTCGTCGTCGTGTAAGGAAAGACTTGCATGCCAGCCGCCGTAGTATCGCTGATACAGGATGCTGTTCCAACGTTCGTCGTGACCCTGGGGGGCCTCGCAGGTGTTGTGTCCAAGGGCGTCGACCGGCATGGTATAGCCGCTGGTTGGCGTCTGCGATTTGGTATGCGTCGTGTCTGTTTGTATACGTCTTCGACGAAGACCCGGGTCAGACGGCGAGCCGGCGAAGTCTCCCCGCTGTACGTGGAAAGACTGCGCCGAAGTCCGGGCCTCTCGACAAAGGTATCGGTCGCCATTGCAGTGTAACCACGCCGGGGAATGCGATGCCCAGCGAGTAGAACCCCCAGCCGGTGAGAGGAATGGCACTGGGAGGCGGAGCACTGTGCTTTCAAGGCGGCCAGCAGGCGGTGTTGTCCTGGATCGTCATGTCGCTTCTGACTGCGTATTACTGATTCCGGACAGAGCATGCTCTGGCTCAGCAGTAGGAAAATCGTCGCGCAGCTCGTCGGCATGTCGTCAACGGGCCGAGGTTGATGTCTCCCATGATCACGGCTGGATCTGCGTGGAACACGAGTTCCACAACGACGACTCTTTTTTCTTTCATTTTATTACGGCTAGATGAGTGTCACTTTTTTTCTTTTAAGAAAAAAAAAACTGTCTTTTCGGCAATAGAAAACAAAATACAAGGTTGTTTCTCCATACTTGCATCTGACACATTGACCGATACTCAGCGCCTTGACCATCCCGGGCAAGGCTGAGGCGAATTGAAGTATACGCAAGACTTATACACGCGCGAGATCTCGCTTGCCTTAGACAATAAAGAGCAAAAGCCACAAAGTCACCATGCCATGCGTGAAACGCCCGCCATCCGCGCGACCTAGCGTGCTGTGGCTGCGAGGTGTTATAGCATACATAAAGTTTCCTCATTCCCGTGATATTTTGTCAAACTTTAACTTTTCTGCACTTACGTTAATTGAATTTGTTTTTAGAGATATGAAAACTTTTTTTAAAAAAAAAAGCTAAGAAAAAAAAAACATACAACAGCCGGTGTTCGCTGGTCGTCACCGACCCAACTACTAATCTGCCGGTCGACAGTTTAACTTATGCGGAGCAGACGGGACGCGGTGTATTCTATCGCCTATGGTCGTATGTATCAGTTTGTCCCGTATCATTGTTCATAACCCGTGTCCAAGCATGCTGTACTGGCTTCCTAGGGTAGCTGCACAAGCGATCACCTCAGTATCCTCCCATCTCGCACCATTATGCTCAGCAGTACGCTAAGTAAAGGTAGTAGGGAGGCATTACCCCAGCTATACATCTGCAAGGACATAGGTTGGGGAGCCAATTACGAATGTCAAGTTATGGCTGCGTTTAGAAAGAACAACGGCGAGCAGCAATAAAGCAGTCTCCTTTAAGCGGCTTATTAGCCTGTCCGGGAAATATTGCAAGGCCAGGAAGTCAAGCACTTTATAACAAGTGCATTCTGGGCCATGCGGCCAACCTGCGCCCTATGCCGAAGGTACGTCATAATGGTGCAGTTGAGCATTCGCCTCAGATGGTGTCGACTACACAAAGAGCAAGGTGGCCAAAATTTGAGCTATTCCCTCTTTTCATAGTCAACTACCGCGCAGTTACATGGTTCAAAGTAAGTGAGCAGCAGTAAAACACAAGTATATACATTGGATCAATTTTCTTAGATAACAAAAAAATACTTACATCAAACACGTCTCCAAATGTCCACCGTATCTCACAACATCTCCCCAAACAAACTTGGGAGAGCCAAGCATAACCCGCCTACAGGTTACCAAGAGCCTTGCGAAGAGCGGCAAAGTCGAGAGATCCGAGGCCAGTAGCGGCATCCCAGCCCTTGGTCGCGGGAAAACCGTCCTCGCCGCAGCCCTTTGCGCTTCCACCAACAACATCGCGGAGAGCCCCGCGGACAGCCTTGTTGCCATAGAGGGCAGGGTTGATGAAGCCTACCGCAGACTTGCCATTGCTGGCACGGTAGTCGTTGATCTGGGAAAGCAGAGAGGCCCAGGCAGGCGTGGAAGCCGAAGTGCCGTAGGCACGAACGGCCGAGCCGTTGAGGACAATGTCCCAGTTGAGGCCGACAATAGAAACGTCGGGGATACCGCGGCCGCTGCTCTCGAACTTGCCATTGAAAGAGGCAGGCAGGTTGTTGATGTAAGTGCTGGTGTCGTTCTTCTGGTAGTCGGCCACGGCAAAGTATTTGGAGAAGCCTCCGCCGGTGGCACCGTCGTGAGGGAACACAGCGGCTACCTCGCTCTGGCCGCTGAACTGAGTAGATCCAACAGAGGTGACCCAGGGGCACGAGGCCGGGAAGCTGGGAATGTAGCCGTTGGGGCAGCTGTTGTGATGGCTCAGGCCAGCAACGCCAAAGTCGCCAGAGCAAAACAGTACGGAGATGCCGCGGGAGCCCGCCTTCATGAAGTCATTACAGATGCGGTCCTTGTAGTTGCTGGGGAAGTCGGGCTCGTTGCCCAGGTAGGAGCTGGTAATGACCGAAGGGGGGTTGGAAACAGAGTTCATCCACTGGCCAAAGCTGACGAGCTGGTCACCAAAGTAACTCGAAGGGCTGCTCTGATTGTTGGGGCCAACCATGAGGTAGGTTACAGTCTCGGGGTAGCCAACGGACAGAGCAATCTGAACGTCCAGGTTACCTTCAAGCTCGGGGTTCGACTCGTCATTCTTGCGAACGCCGGTGCCGACAGTCTGGTCCTTGAAGTCTGTGCCCTTGCCCTTGGGGAAGAATTTGTTCAAGAAAATGGCTGCATCCTTGTGGCTGGCGGAGTAGTCAAGGAAGCCAGTTACGCCAAGGTTCTGGTTGCCTTTGCCGACGTAATCGACGTTGTAGTAACTGGTGATGCAATCAGCAGTGACGTCGTTGGGGCAGGCATTGCCAACAGCGCGCTTCGAGACCAGCGCCTGGGCGATGGGCTCCTCGTTGACGCTGTTTACGGAGTGGAAGACTGTCGTGGGCTGGATAGTGTCGATGTGGTCATGCAGCAGCTGGGGAAGCGAGTACTCGAGGGTTCGGGCGGCAAGCCGGTCCTCGCCGCCATGAAAGAGGCTGTACTTTGTCTTGAGCAGGGTCTCGGCCTTGCTGATGGGTATGTCAAAAGTGATCCAGTCCGGCGTGGGCTGGCTGATGGCACTCTCGGTGATGCCGTGGGCGGCGAGCCAGAGCTTGACCATGTTCGTGGTCACGGCTGAGGGAGCAGTGTACTGCTCAATCTCTTCCTGGGACAGCCATTTGCCGTAGTTGGGGCTGTCTGGGTTTGAGACGTCGAGAAGCTTCTTCTCGAGGCGTTTGATGTCTTTTTGCTTGAGACCAATGTTCATGTTGAGCATAGCCTCGGCGGGAGCATCGCCCTGAGCGACCCAGCCAGTGGCAGGGGCCGTGAGCTTCTCAAAGATGGCCAGAGGCCCAAGATCCTTGAGGGGAGAGGCCCGGGTGACGGCGACAATGGCGGCAAAGACCGCCGTGAAGTTGATGGCGACCATCCTGCTCGTAGCGTAGAGTTGAGGCAAAGTAAGTTCCTTTGTCTTGGTATCTCGAAAAAAACGGATGTCGTTACTCGTGGGCAAGGCATCCTATTTATCTGCATCATGTTGGCAGGAGTTCCTGGTCGCATTTTCGGGTCGTGGTCCTCATCCTGGCCTGGGCTCGACCTTGCGGCGAGAGGGAATACACGACGGATCGATGTGAAGCCTTTGGTAGCATTTCACTCAGCGCCAGTGCCGTGGGTTAGGAGACCTTCCTCATCAGGATAGCCACCACGGACTAATCTCAGTCTAAACCCGGCTCTAAGTGGGCTCATCTTGTAACCGACGTTCGGTAACAGGAAAGTTTGTGGTCAGTAAATGTTTCCTCCCACTAGCCATCGCCGTGTATTCGGCAGTTATCGAGTTGCGTAGGTGCGCCGGCCGGTAGCAAACCCGGTTCGTAATGGTCTCATAAGGCTACTACAGTAGATGGCCATTGTTACGCAACTCAGTAGAGGGCTGGAAATCGGCCATCGAGGGTTTTCCGACCAAACAAAAACAAGATTGAGGGTTTCGAGAGGTGCTCGGGAAACGCTAATCTGTTCGGCCCGCTACTGGTTGCGCGCTAGCACGAGTAATGAAATGGCTCAAGATTGAGCCAGAATACATATGTTAAAGAGTGTTTATTGAGTATTTATTGAGGCGCGCATCTTCTTGAAATAATACTTCTGGCGGCCCATGTGCACTCAGGAGCGGACTCTGCTCCCCACAGGCCTACTTTTCTGGCCACTTCAAGCTCTCGCACTTGCATCCGCTTGTCGCGGATGTTGCCCGATGGTCCCCTCTCAACAATGTACAGCGGAGTAAGGGGCAGAGCAATCAGAGCAATCCCTTTGGCAGTTCGGAACGAGGAAGCCGGTCACTTGCAAGGATGTTGAAAGACAAAGTGGTTTATTAATTAGTGCTTACTTTGACTAGAGAAGTCGGCTAGAAGTACCAGCAGTTAGGAGGAGCAAAAATGGCTATATTGCACAGATGACAACCGCACTGTGCTTTTGATGGCCGCTGAGCAAATTAGTTAATCTCTTGGACTTGTTACTTTGCGTATTTTATTATTTTGTGCGTATCTCGCCAGCCCTGAATACCTAGTATTGAAGCACTTGAAGGCTCTCTTCCAGTCAACATAATTGTACTACTATGCGGTCTGGAACCAAGTCATGGCGTGGTTAGGTTCGTGACCAGCTTGCTCCTTTCCGAACCGCCATACTAGTAGGACTATTAAAGAGGCTGACCCCGGCAACTGAAGTTTTCATCCGCATCTAGCCTAATGGCCAGAAACCGGCCAAGTACTCAGTTAGTAAACTGGCCAACCTGCCTGTTGCAGCGTAGCTTAATCACTGGGGCGATGCGCGTTCTAAAAAATATCCTATTGGCGCGCTGAATTGTACATGAACAATCTAGACCTTTGCTGAACACTCTAATAAGCCTCTTTTCCAGGCACAAAAGTTGACCCGGCTACTTATTGCCGAGGTGGGCCATTATCAGCCCCCGCAGCCCTATAGAAGGGGCAGAATGGCATCGACGATCAATCAATTGGTGCCATCTGGACTGCACGAGACGCAGCTGAATTTTGCTTGGCTAGAAACCAATGCATCGTGGTCTCTGATCACAAGCCGTGGTTCAAGGGGGGCGAGAGTAGTGGCTGTGTCTAGTGTACGTCTCTGACTTATGCACGAGTCTTGCCGTGTCTTTTGCACCCTTAATCGCGAAAAATTACTGCGATGAATCCATCGATGCTAAGCGTTCGGGGAATTCGGTGCCCTTTCCCCAACGTTGGCCATGCTTTACCATTAAGATTGCGCATCGCTTCAAGGAAAACACGTAAGTAGTCATTCGTGTAGTATTTTCACTTTTCGAATAAACCTCTATTTCTCTTATTCGAATAAACCTGTCACATGCCTGCGTGGCAATCCAGGCAGACAGAGCGTCAGAAGTGCCCAGTAAATAGCTAGATTTGCAGAGTAACAGGAACAAAAGAACGAACAAATATTATCATACATTTGCCCACTACTATGACGTGTGCACGGTGTATTCGCCATCGCCTGTTGACTGCTCTGTCAGTATCACCAGAGGATTGACATTTCTATCGATCTCCATCAGATCTCGACGTTGTTGCACTGCTAGAAGGCCTCGCAGGAGAGGTCTAATAAACACCCATCAGGATTATGAAGCCATAACTAATTGTAAGGAACCACGGCCCACGGTCAGCCACTCGCAAAAAGATCAAGCGAAACCAGATCGTGGCCGAGTATAACATCCACTATATAACTTCGTGGCCCTGACAATCTCTATATTGCTAGTTATGCTAGCAGAATGCTCCACCACGTCGGGGCGCTGTTGCTGACCCAGGCTGTTGAATGACAAGTGTTGTATCCCTACGCAGGCCGCTAGTACCAACCACTAACTGGACTAAAAAGACTGACCTCAACCATACAGTTGTGACCTTGTTGGTACCTATTAGTTAGGCTCTGTCAATTACACCTGGCTGCTTGACACAAGGCAACCACCGGTGCGCTAGCATCAGTCTAATAATACCCCCAGCCTTGCCGCTCCGTGTTCCCATTTCCCCCAACCTCATATCCCCGCCCGAATCAAACGCAATGACGAGAATACTCCTCGCGCTGACGGCGCTGCTGTCGCTGTCCTGGGCGTCGGTGCTGTCGCCACGCGCCAACAACACCAGCAGCGACAAGCAGACGACCATCGACGTCATTTACCCGCGCAACGAGACATACAAGCTCACGGAGCCCATCCCCATTGTCCTCTCGGTGAGCAACCTCCCGCCGACGGACTCGCTCGGCAACTATACCATCGCGTGGGCCATTGGCGGCTTCTCCCGGAACAACTTCCCCGCGGGCCTCATCTACGGCGAGGGCAGGTTCAGCCCCAAAACGTACGACGTCGAGGAGGGCAAGCCGCTTATCCTGACCGACTACGTGGATCTGAAGAAGGAATTCGAGCACAAGGAGTACGACTACAGGGGCCGACTGCAGCTCGTCGTCTACTACGGCTTCTGGGACAGCGCGGTGCGCCAGGACGTCTGCCCGAACAACGAGTACGGCAACACCAACAGCGACCTCGTGAAGGTCGGGTTCCGCGTCGAGCTGGGCTTCCACGGCAAGTACCGCAACACCGACGCCGTGGACATCAATCTCCTCACCGCGACGGGGTGTCCGGGCGCGGGCGCCGAGGTGTCTGTCACGACGACGTCTGCGGTGACGACGGTGTCGGGGACCGCGCTGCCGACGTGCATCACGCCGGTGTCTACGAAGGCGCCGCCCACGCGGACAGAGTGCCCGGTCACGGCGGACGAGAAGCTGCTGAGCAGCGCCTCGAGTACCGTGTCGGTGCTGCTGAACCCGCCAGAGACGACGACGGCGACGACGACGACGACGGCGACGACGACGACGACGAGCCCGAACGGGGCGGGTTTCGTGCCGGTGCAGACGGGGCTTGCGGCGGCTGGGATTGTTGGCGCGATGATGCTGCTGTAGATGGCGCCGTCGGAAATACTGGCGGGTCAAATGTGAAATGCGCGATGTGCAAGCAGCGCCCCAACGGATGATTTGGGTATACAAGAGTGACATACGATCTATATATATAATCAAGCTGTTGTTTATAAATATTTTTATAATATACTTTTTACACTACTTGGCTAAAATATCAACTCCCGTCAAGATGCAGTACAATGCACGGAGGTGCTGCAACAAAGATGATATAAGTGGATCGCCGCCCAATCACATCAGTCCCTCAGTGCCCGCCAAAAAATCCAATCACCGCCTTTTTTTCTCTCCGGCAGAAACTGAATCTTCCGTCACACGAGCAGCTTGCCACGCAGAATTCTCAACGACACCGAGTTCCGCACCGAATACCGCACCGAATACCGCACCGAATCTCGCCAGCCATGCCGTCGACGCACAAGAAGGACAAGCCGTGGGACACGGACGACATTGACAAGTGGAATATTGAGCAGTTCAAGCCCGAGGACAATGTGGGCGGCACGTTCGCCGAGGAGTCGTCCTTCATGACGCTCTTCCCCAAGTACCGCGAGGTGTACCTCAAGGAGGCCTGGCCGCTCATCACAAAGGCGCTTGAGAAGCATGGCATCGCGTGCACGTTGGATCTCGTCGAGGGTTCGATGATGGTCAAGACGACCCGCAAGACTTTTGACCCGGCCGCCATCCTCAACGCGCGCGACCTCATCAAGCTGCTCGCCCGTAGCGTGCCGGCGCCCCAGGCCGTCAAGATCCTCGATGACGGCGTGGCATGCGACGTCATCAAGATCCGCAACCTGGTCGGCAACAAGGACCGCTTCGTCAAGCGCCGCCAGCGCATCCTCGGCCCCGAGGGCTCGACCCTCAAAGCGCTCGAGCTCCTCACGCAAACCTACATCCTCGTCCACGGCAACACCGTCTCCGTCATGGGACCCTACAAGGGGCTCAAGGAGGTGCGCCGCGTGGTGGAAGACTGCATGGCCAACATCCACCCCATCTACCACATCAAGGAGCTCATGATCAAGCGCGAGCTCGCCAAGGACCCTGAGCTGGTCAACGAGTCGTGGGACCGGTTCCTGCCCAACTTCAAGCGCAAGACGCTGAGCAAGCGCCGCGCCCCGCACAACGTCACCGACAAGAGCAAGAAGGTGTACACGCCGTTCCCGCCGGCGCCGGAGAAGAGCAAAGTCGACAAGCAGATCGAGAGCGGCGAGTACTTCCTCGGCAAGGAGGCCAAGCAGCAGGCCGCGAGGAACGAGCGCGTGGAGAAGCAAAAGGCGCGCAAGGTGGAAAAGGCAAAGGAGAGAGAGGCCGAGTTTGTGCCGCCGGAGGAGGGAGAGCGGCCGAAGAAGAAGAGAAAGAAGGCCGAGTAGGGGCGGTATTGAAGAAAGGGAGAAAAAAGTTGGATTTTTGTCTATTTTTGGGGCGTTGTATTGGCTGCATCTTGTACGTTACGAATGGCGTTTCTAGCATAGTACCTACACGTTATTTACATATGAATGGGTCGTTAATTGTGTGTTTAGTGCGCGTTGAGATTCTTCATGTTATAGATGCTGTGTATGTTGAGTCTCATGAGTATTTCAAGTTTCTTATATTCATTATGGTATCATATATATTAGAGCTTGGCCGCCTCGTCGTCAATCTCAATGACGAGCTTGCCAAACTGCGAACCCGCCGCCATGACATCAAACAGCCCGTTAATCTCCTTGAGGTTGCCCAGCCCGCGCACGGTCTGGCTGACGACGGGCTTGATCTTGTGCTTGTTGACGAAGTCCACCATGTCGCCAAACTCCTTGCGCGAGCCCATGGTGGTGCCCTTGAGCTCGACATTCGCCAGCACCGCGCGCATCACCCAGTCCATCTTGGGCGCGACCGTCATGCCGTACTGCGAAATGATACCACCCTGGCGCAGAACTGGTACCGTCTCGTTGACGACTTTCCCGCCCGCGCCGTCGATCACGGCGTCGAGGAAGGGCCGGTCCTCGGGGAGCTGCGCGGCCAGCGCGGAGCCCCATTTGTCCTGCTTGTAGATGACGCCGCCCTTTGCGCCCATGGACACGGCCTTGTCGATCTTGGCCTGGTCGCCGGACGTGACGTACGCGTTGCTGCCCATGGCGACGACGAACTGGAGGACCTGCAGCGCGACGCCGCCGCCGATGCCGGTGATGAGGACGTTCTTGCCGGGCCCGTTGATGCCGGCCTTGACGACGAGCGCGCGCCAGCCCGTGATGCCGACGAGCGGGAGGGCCGCGGCCTCGGCGGGGGAGAGGTGCGCAGGCATGGGGACGACTTCGGTGGAGGGCACGACGACGTAGTCGGCGGCGTAGCCCTCGTCGGAGAGCTGCGAGCTGCCGTTGATGTTGAAGGGGCCCTCGGGGCCGACGGGGTCGGCGTCCCAGCCGCGCATGGGGGTGATGATGACGGGCTTGTTGAGGAGGCGGGCGGCGTCGCCGGCGGGGACGGAGGGGTGCGCCTCGACGACGACGCCGGCGCCGTCGGCGAGCATGGGCGCGTCAAAGGAGATGGCGGGGTAGAGGTGCTGGCGGATGAAGAGGTCGCGGTGGTTGAGGGCGGCGGCGGTCAGGCGGACGAGGACCTGGCCGGGCGCGGGGGTGGGCTTGGGGACTTGGGTTATCTGGATGCTGGCGGGGAGGTTAGATGCCGTGATGGTGGTGACGGGGTAGGAGGGAGAACGTACGGGTAGTAGACTTTGCCGGGCTTGCCGCCTTCGATTTTGACGAGGGTTAGTTGACGAGGCATGTTGGACGTGTGTGTATCCAATTGCTTGGTGTAGTGGTTGGATTGATTTGTTATGTACAAGAGATGATGGGTTGGAAGAACGGAGAATATATGGTCTCGTCTACATGACGTCGCTTAGAAGAGGTCGGAGGTTGTACCCCACGTTAGCTAGTGGCCCTGGGGACCTCGGCTACATGGCGGCGATTTCTCACGTCAACACTCAACAAGAACAACATATTTTTGTTGGTTTTTCTTGTTCCTTTTCGGATGCAAGATTCATTCAGGCTGAGAAAGAGGGCCAGAATGATTTATGGACATTGCAGCTTCCGTGTCGTATTGCGCCCCCCTTGCGTGTATCTATACAGCTTCACTTCATCAGTGCTATTGCGGACGAGCGGATGATTCGCCAAATACACGGAATGGCAGATTAATAATACCACTATAGATTCCACCATGCTTTCTGCTGGCCTGTGTCTGAGCTCCATTTTACCCGTTTTATCCGATCTGGATGGCGATTTGAACTCAACGACCCGGATGCAAATGCCGCCGCGAGGCTTACAGACCAGTTACAGCGCAGCCCGCCCCCCTGCAAATAAACCGCTGAACCTCGAGGTTCGCTCGACCCGCAGCGGCAGCCACGAACGGGATTTTGGTCCCCGAATTTTGGTATGGACATCGCCGAAGTTGAGGACTTGTGAGGTGTTATCGGCGATAGTTTGTCATTCTGGCAAAAAGGGTTCGTAAACATTTTTTTTAGTCAATTCAATTATCACTCCGCTTCTTCACCTTGATTTCATATTTCTCTTTTTGTTTTCCGGCATTGAATTGGAGGAATTTGGCGCCCTCCCGCTGTCGTCATTTCTACACCAATTTACGTGACGCTACACAACTCATTCACATCCCTTCACACACACACTTCACTTTTCTCTCCCTCACACACAAACCCGACGCACATCCTCGCCATGGCCACCGTCCTCTCCGGCGCCTCCTTTGGCGCCGCCATGATCGCCGCGGGCTTCTACAACCCCGCCGTCGTCATCTCCCAGCTCAAGTTCGAAAACTGGCACATGGTGCAGGTCTTTCTCGCCGCCACCGCGTCAAGCATGTAAAGCTCTCTTCCGTCTAGTTACCTCTCAAGGTTCACAAAAACTCACGCAGCCTGCAACAGCGCCTACTACGC
This sequence comes from Lecanicillium sp. G3, assembly GCA_037575805.1. NCBI lineage: Eukaryota > Fungi > Ascomycota > Sordariomycetes > Hypocreales > Cordycipitaceae > Lecanicillium > Lecanicillium sp. G3. The sequence goes on along the minus strand of JAZHPD010000016.1, from coordinate 78,025 downwards.
CGTCAGCGACCGCGCGGGCTACACCTCCCTCAAGCCCCGCGCCTCCTCCCCCGTCGGCCTCTTCGCCACCTACGACGGCAACCTCCTCGGCGGCGCCCTCCTCGGCGCCGGCATGGCCCTCTCGGGCTCCTGCCCCGGCACGCTGTTCGCGCAGATGGCCGCGGGAGTGCACACGGGCTTCTACGCGCTCGCCGGCGCCGTCGCGGGCGGCGTCCTCTGGACGGGCGTGTTGGGCAGGGTTGCGGCGAGGAGCCGCGAGCGCGCGGGGAGCAAACCCGAGACGGTCACGGTGAACGAACTGCTCGGCGTGTCCAAGTCCGCGGCCATGCTGCTGTACGAGGTGGGCTTCGCGGCGGTGATTGTGGTCACCTCGCTGTACACGCCGCGCTTCCCGGGGACGAAGGTGTCCGGCGCGGTGGGCGGGTTTGTGATTGGGCTGTCGCAGTTGCTGTCGATTGCGACGCGGAAGACGATGATTGGGATTTCGGGGTCGTATGGCGAGCTGGGCGGACTGATTTGGTCCGGTGTCGGCGGTGATGTGGCCGTGAGGCCGAAATCGTTCCCGAATATGCTGTTTGCCGTGTCGGCTGGTGCGGGCGCACTGCTCATGGCCAAGGCCGTCCCTTCGCTCACGGAGGCGCCGCCGTTCGAGGTTCCGCCCGCGGTGGCCGTCGCCGGCGGCGCGCTGATGGTCGTCGGTGCACGCATGGCGGGCGGATGTACCTCTGGCCACGGCATCAGCGGCATCTCGCTGCTCTCGACGTCGAGTCTGGTCACCATTGCTACGACCTTTGCGTCTGGTTTCGTCGTCGCGAGTCTTGTCTATTAAATGATACCCGTATTTCGAGGCTACTAGTCTAGTCCGGCTATAGCAATGCCTGAGTTACTTGCTGCAGCCCTTCTTCGCCGTGACTTCAATCTCAATCTTCATCTCCTCCTTCATGAGCACGGCCTGGATCATCGTCGCCGCCGGGCGCACCTCGCCGAACCACTTCTTCAGGACGGGCCACGTCGGGGGAAAGTCGTCGCGGTTGGGCAGGATGTAGTGCACGCGGACGACGTCGGCCATGCACGAGCCTGCGTCCTTGAGGGCCTTGTCGATGTTGAGCAGCGTCTGCTCGGCCTGCTCTGCGACGTCGGGGGAAATGGCTCCGGTCGTGTAGTCATAGCTGCTCAGGCGTTAATAACGGCTTATGAGTAAGTGGCAGTGGTGGGAGGTATATATACCCGGTTGTGCCTGAGACGGTGATCCAGTCGTCGTCTACGACTACGGCGCGGCTGTAGCCAATCTGTTCCTCAAAGGAGGAGCCACCGCTGATGTTCTGTCTCGGCATTTTGTATTTCGAAGCTGTCGATATGGTTGATGTAGGGTTAAAGTGTACTGTAGCAGTCCAGTCCTGTGAGTCACGATATCTCAGCTGGGGTGGGGACACGGCGCACTCACGTCCGTCTTATAGCCATTGCGCAGTTCCAAGTACACAGTTGATGCATTCTATTCTACATGAAGCGGTGATGATGCCAGCTACCCATCTTTTCTATTCATACATGCTCAATCGTACATTCCGCCCTCCCCTTATGAGAGAGCCTTCTTGACCATCTCCGACAGAGACTTCTTATCCACGTCCTTGCCCTCCAGCAACCCATTCAGTTTCGCCATCACCGGTCCCATGGCCGCCTTGCCCTCCTGCCCAGCCGCCTTGACCGCCTCAATGGCCTCGCCCACCATCTTCTCCAGCTCCGCGGCGCCCAGCGTCGCCACCCCGCTGCCCTCCACGTACTCTGCCAGGATCTTCACCTGCTCGTCCTCCTTCGCGGCCGTGTCCTCTCTCCCCACGGCGCGCGCCTCGGCGGCCGCGTCCTCGGCGGCTTTGGAGATGCGGCGCATCAGCGCGACGAGCTGCACGTCCGTCTTGATGGGCGCGGAGGTCTTGGAGGCGTTGAGGTTGGCCGACATGACGCTGCGGAGGACGTTGAGGCGCGCCGTGTCCTTGGCGCGCATGGCCGTCTTGAGGTCGCCCTTGAGCTTCTGCAGCAGCGGCGGGGGCGGGAAGTCCTCAGCGGAAGAGTAGAAGCGCACGGGGGTGGTGCGTGTGAAGGCCGGGGCGGCGCGGACGCGCAGGGCCATGGAGGCGATTCGTGACGACATGGTAAGTTGTTTCGTGTGTGCTTTTTGTGTCGGAATTGGGTTTGTGGTGTTTATGTTCGAGGTTTCGAGGATGCAGACATGATGGGAGGAAGAAAAGTTGCTTGGGGTTCTGGATCTCCTAATTGGCTTGAGCTCTGGTGGGGCCAGTGTAAGAGGCAGGGGACGTTGTACGACGAACATTACGTACATGCTCACCAGGAGATCAAAACTTCAAGGAGAAAATCTGGCAATCTTTTACTAAAATACTTGAAATAGACACAGCTTTGAAGTGTCGACAAAAGAAACGCCATTCGTTGATTGGCCCAAGATCCGCTGCTAATCCAGAACCGCATCGGCAAATCGCATAGCAGAATCTCGTCCAAAATCACTCCATATCAAGCCCGTATTTGACATTGCAATATAATGAATATTTACAATACACGCATTCCCATCGATCTCACTCAAATCTTCGACGTCCTCCCCTCCCATTTATCCATCAGCTCCGCCACCCTCCTCCGCGGACTCCTCCCATCGCAGTACCCCAGAAACGGAGCTCCGACTTTATACCCCATCATCTCGACCAACCGCTCCGGGATGTCCGCCAGCTTCTCCCAGTCCACCGCCAGCTGCTGATTCTCGAGCTGGCGCATCCACGACATGCAGTACTGCACCGTGAGCGCGCGCCTCCCCGCGCCGCTGCGGTTCGCGCCGCCGCCGTGCCAGAGTGTCCCGACGAAGTAGACGATGCTGCCGGCGGGCATGACGACCGGGACGGCCTCGGCGCGGGAGGGGTGGCGGTCGCTGTCCCAGGTGTGCGATTTGGGGATTATGACTGTTGATCCGTTGGTTGCGGTGTACTCGTCGAGTGCGACCATTATGGCCTGGGAATGTTAGTTAGGTGCTCTAAAGCACCACCCCTTGCCCGATGTCGCAATCGATTTGAGACGCTCAATCCGTATCTACTTCTCGCGGGATTGGGGCACTCACCGTCCCGTACGGCGGATGCGGCCGCGGCACCTTGATATACGCATCATCGTGGTGCAGCGCCTGCGCCTCCTCCCCCGGCCGTATCTCGATGCTGTGAAACGCCGTCATCAGATGCCCGTCGTCGAGGAAGTAATCATTCAGCGCCAGCACGTCCGGATGCAGCGCAAACTTGTCAAAGACACGCGACTTGTTCAGCAGCGCGTAGATGCGCCGCGTGTTGTACCCCTCAAAGTCATTCCGCCCGCCTTCGCTCGCCGGTCCGGGGGCGAGTGTGCGCGCCAGCCTGTCTAGCTCGGCTTTTGCGTCTGCAATCTCGGCGGGCGTGAAGGCGTTGCGTATTATGACGTAGCCGTGCTCGAGGGCGTGTTTGATGAGAGGGCCGGCTTTGTCGAGGGCCTCTTCTCGTTTCTGGGACGTGCTCATTGTTACTCGGTCGGGATTTGATGGCCGGGCGGGCATATATGGGTGAATGTGTAAAATATAAGAAATCCGTGCGGGTAGGTTGCAGATGTCTTCGTCCGATGCTAGAGGGACCCGGCTATATAATTGCTGGAAATAGAGCTTCGCGGTCCGCGTATCCCACAGGCCGAGGTAATTCAACGTCCCCGCCAGTGCGCATCGGCGCCGGCCGTCCAACGGCCGCCACATTCAACCAACCCGCCGATCCCGTTGCAACAGCGGGGTTGTTCCTCTGGGTTGGGTATCCTGACAAAAACTGATGCAAGCTGCATTAGTTTGGATTTGCTAGCGCGCCAAGGCCGCTCTCCATCGTCAATCGGCATTCAAACTTCGTGCAGGACCGGTCAAGTTGCTTTATTTCTCGATTAACGCATACGATAGAACGGCTAAAGCTATAAACCTCCATCTCCATCCAACCCTGCGTCTCAAGGTGATGCATGTAAACAAACACAGCCATAGCCGTCCCGGGCTAGCTTCCCTCTTTTTACGGCAGAAAAAATATTACACTGATCTAGTACATTGTGATCGATTAGATTCCGAGAGTGAACTCGACACCGACGTCAATATCGCGGGCTATGGCATGTTAGCGGTCGACTATGTCCGAGGGTACGCAATGTGACTTACCGAGCTTGACAACCTTGGACAGCTGGACAGACTTCTCAGCGGCGTTCTGGAGGTCGTCGATGGAGAAGATCTTCAAGCCGGACTCGTTGATAATCTTGTGCGCAGCCTCGTTGTTGGTACCCTGGAGACGGCAGATGATGGGGATCTTGAGGTCAAGAGCCTCGACGGTCTTGATCAGACCGGTAGCGATGTGGTCGCAGCGGACGATACCACCGAAGATGTTGACAAAGATGGCAGTGACCTTGGGGTCGGAGGTGATGAGCTCGAAAGCCTCACGGATGGCCTGGGGAGTGGCACCGCCACCGACATCGAGGAAGTTGGCGGGAGCACCACCGTTCAGCTTGATGATGTCCATGGTGGCCATGGCAAGACCGGCACCGTTGACGAGGCAGCCAATGTCACCGTCGAGCTTGATGAAGTTCAGGCCGCTCTTGGCAGCGCGCACCTCGTCGGCGTCCTCCTGGGTAGGGTCACGCATCTCGAAGACCTCCTTCTGGCGGAAGTCGGCGTTGTCGTCGAAGCCAAACTTGGCGTCCATGCAGAGGACCTGGTGGTCGGAGGTCTCGGACAGGGGGTTGATCTCGATCTGAGTAGAGTCCTTCTCGCGGAAGATCTTGTAGAGCTTCTGAATGGTGTCCTTGGCGTCCTCGATGCACTGCTCGCTGAAGCCGAGCTTGGTGGCGATCTCGCGGGCCATCTCGTCGGTGACGCCCTTGTTGATGTCGATGTAGGTAGTGGTGATGGCATCGGGGCTCTCCTTGGCGACGGTCTCAATGTCCATACCGCCCTGGGAGGAGGAGACGATGACGGGGGTCTGGGAGGCACGGTCCATGAGGATGGCCAGGTAGAACTCGCGACGGGCAAACTTGCGCTCGCAGATGTAGACGGAGTTGCAGAGACGGCCGCCAGCGCCGGTCTGCTTGGTGATGAGCTTGTGGCCAATCATTTGCTGGGCGAACATCTCAGCCTCGTGGGGGGAATAGATGACGCGAACACCGCCCTTGAGGCCGTTGTCGAAAGTACCCTTACCACGGCCACCAGCGAGGACCTGGGCCTTGATGACCATGTCCTCACCACCAATCTGGTTGGCGACAGCCTTGGCCTCCTCGGCGTTGTGGGCAACGGAGCCCTTGGGAACACCGATGCCATACTATTGTGGTTTTGTAAGTTTCATGTCTGGGGGGGCGGATCATCGTCCGGTCGACCGAATGAATTTTTTTTCTTTACCTTTCTCAGGAGGTCGGCAGAGAGGTACTCGTGGATGGAGAGAGCTCTGCGCTGCTGGGTAGCACCGGGGAGTCTGACGATGGGAGAGGCCTGCAGTAATGGTCAATGATTAGCACATGGCGGAAGCTGCGGAAGCTCGCGGCCAGCAGCCAGGCAAGCAAAAAGAAAAAAATAGGGTGAGCTGGGGTTGCGCACCTTGGAAGCTCTGGCGACAGAGGCCAGGGCGCGGCTGCGGGCGAGGTTGAGCATTGTGACTGGACAGTGGCGGGATGCCAATTGAAGGAAACAGGAAAAAAGAAGAAGAAAGGGAAAGGAAGTCGTCGCGGGTGTCGCGAACGGAGGAGCTCTGACGAGGTGCAAGGTTTGGAGGTGTGTCTGGCCTTTGGGACGCAAGCTTAACGTAGGTAAGGAATCGCGGTTTCTGGCCAGGAGTTTGGAACCTCCCGAGTTTCGCCGACTGGTGGACGCGGAAAAACGTTGCGCCCGCATCCACCCTTGAAACCGCAGCCAGCGGCAGCCCAACTGTCAGTGCTTGGTGGAGGCTCTGGAGAGACAGTGGAGGGCCAGTCCACGTTGCCCAAAGAGTCAGTCCTATTCCTCCATTTATTCGCTGAAACGAGGGAAGTGAATCCATAAATAAATGGAGGTCAATTGTTTTGGCTGGAGTCGGGCAGGCATTGCTGGTATTGTGACGAGTTGGTACTGACTCCTTGCTGGTACACTAGAGTTATCCCGCAAGTCACGATAACTGCAAAGTCTGTCGGTCGGCAATTGAGCGAGCGAGACGAAATGGCATTTGATTCAATCCATGATCAATTCAATCCTCTGGAAGATCCTTGGAATCATCACTTTGAACGTCTGAGTGACGGGCGCTGTTAGATGAGATCCCCAGTTTACACCAGCCAAACGCTGTCCGTATTACCTAATGAGCGGTTGCAGTCACGGCAGATTCAACAAAAAGAAACAGCTGAAAATAATGATGCACTACGAGTCAAGTGGAATTTGGACAATTTAGAGCTCAATGCGGCCGTTCCTAGCCAGCCAAGTCTACCGGCACTCATCAGCCCACCTGCACCCTTACCCTACATCACCACCTGTCATTGTGAATCCGCACAATTAATCCTCCTCACCGTCCTTCTTCTTTAGGTAATAATCCCATGGAAGCTCTTCGACGATGGTATCCTCTACTTGACTCCTTTCGCCGTTCTCATCCAGCCCGTCCGAATCCTGGCGCGGTCGCTTGAAGGTGCTGCCAATCTCATTCGGCTCCATAGACGCGATGACCATTCCTAACCTCGTACGATAATATCTGAACCGACGCTCCTCCGAGCCTTGTCCACCCTCCAAGTCTCCAGCACGCTGGACTTCAATTGTGCCAGTCTCTTTACCGTCCCGGTTCTCAGATTCAGTCGCGCCAGAAGGCTGCACAGCTTCCTTTCGCTGCTCGATCAACTCGTCACCGAAATTAAACGGCGCCGAGGCAAAATCCTCAATCTCCTTCCAGTTCATCAACCCAATGGCGTTCCAGTAAAGCAATTCACCGGCCAGCGGTGGCTTACACCGAAATTCCTTTCGTGGTTCCACTTGGATGAGCAGGGCGCCGTCTGCGACGTACTTATCGTCGACCACGGCGAGGCGATTGGGGTCGATGCCTTTTTCCTCGGCATGGCGTGTATGCTGATTGACCAGCTCATCGGAGTCAGAAGACTTGTCGAGCGATATCGCAATATACCTGAAAAGATCGTCGATGCTGCCTTCTGCGCGCTCTCCGTCGGCGTTAACATAGTGTACGCCGACATCGACAGCATCCGCGAGTGGGTGGAAGCTCTCTCTGTCCCCCTCTGTCCGGTTATCGTACACGGCGAGCCGGCGTACCGGCGGCTCCTGCTCATAGTATGCCCCCTCCCTCTCTTCAAACCAGTCGGTATTTCCTATGGACAGAGAAGCGGCCTTCATGCTGGCTATGTGTGGCATGCTTCGAACTGCGTCAGGAAACCCATGATCGGATGTCAAATCGCAGAGCAAAACACCGTCTGTCTCTGCATTGACCGAGTCGGCGATCAGAAAGAACTCCTGCTCACCGTAGTTGGGCACCTTGTAGCTGTCGAGCTGATGTTTAAATATCTGCATAGGTCGCTGGCCGGGCATGAACTTGACGACCCATCCATCTTTGACTTCATCAACGCTGCCCGCCACGTCGTTGCGAAGGCACTTGTATATTGCGTCTTCAGTCAAACCGTTTACTGTGCAGTAAACCTTGAGGATTCCGTCGTCGTTCGCATCACTCATGGTGAAAATGAATTCTCAAATTATCTTGGTAAGTTTGTCTTTTATACAAGTGAGGGGCTGGTTAAATAGGTTTGTATTCAACTTCATTATCTACGCAACGTCATTTCCACGTGATGCGATGCTGTCTCAAGCTGGAATACTAGAATTTAGGTGGACCACCTTTAGAGCTACTCAACGCATTATAAAAACGTGCACTTTGTTGCACGTAAGCGACTGCCCTGAATAATCCTGAAACTGCTCACACGCCACCGCATATTCACTAAATGTATTTTCGTATCTACAGCTTGTGTTTGCGTCATAGAAGAGGAGACTAGTCCTCATCAGCGACCTGCTGGGCAGGAACGAGCTCTGTTTGTTTCTGCCGCGATCTACAGCCTGACACTGCCTCGTTGATGACTAGAGCCTCGCTTACGATCTCCCGTTGATCACATCAAGCTAAACCAGTATGCGGCATATCCGGGCTACGGCGATTCTGTGATGGACCGCAAACCGAGCATAGTTACCGCATCCAGTCTTCATCGAGATGGTCGCGAGTTTCAGCATCATTACTCGCCGTCCAGGTTGCCGTAGTACACTGGGTGGAACATGCATATGCTACTGGCCCATCCTTTCCGCATAGTGCTGTCGTCTCGCTGTGGCTGCTTACGATGCACATTCAAATGCTCAAATAAGTATCGCCGGCAAGGCGAAATATCTTACTGAGTCTCGAACAAGTTGCTACTGAAGCTGAGGCTGTGGTCAGAAATAGATGTTGGGCGAAAACGGGCATTGTGGCATGAGTTGAAGATGGATATGTCAAGTATAAATAGGATAGGCGAGTATGGTGACAAGAAAAGAGAGAGAAAGTAGACAACACACAAAACCATTAAGCTTCTTCCCAATCATGCTCTTCAGACTCTCTACATCCACCTTTGCTGGCGTCGCTGGCCTGATTGCGCTCGCAGGACAGGCACGGGCCACGCCACCGGACGTCACGTTTCTATGCGACAAGGCGCCCGAAGTCTGTACAAACATGTGCTGGGCCACTCGCTGCGCCAGCCCGAGCTTTCCCCAGCGACTGACCTTTGACTTCCCCGACGAGGACAAAGAGAAAGAGCGCCGCAAGAGCGCCGGCTGCCAGAAGGGCAACAAGTGCAACAAAGGCCACTCTGGCACCGGCCACCGCGGCGACGGCTATGAGTCCTGCGACGAGTTCCCCTTTGCGAGCACCAAGGAGGCCGACAAGGGCAAGCAGGTGTCCCGCTGCGTGCCCGGCAAGGAGAACAGCTACCAGGGCGGCAAGATCCAGGGCCTTCAGCGCAAGTGGAAGAAGGCCGGCAAGACCGAGTTCCTCATCGGCTTTGGTAACCCTGGTTCCAAGGGCGTCGGCTACTGCGACAACCAGCCCTGCAAGAACGACGGCTGGGAGGTGCAGGACGGCAAGATCTCGAAGCGCGACGAGACGCCGCTGTTCAAGTACTACCGCACCAGAGCCGGCATGATACTGGCTTCGATTGACCCTGTCAGCTTTCCGGCCAACTTTACCCGCGAGTTCCATGAGACGGATGCGGTCGACGAGACCTTCCATGTCTGGACTGAACTGGATGAGTTCCTTGGCGAGCAGCGCCTCATTCACGACACTGTCATGGAGGAGCTCCCCTGGGACCACTTCCTGAAGACGAACCAGAACTGAAATCGTGGCGATGATAGCGGCCGCTGTCCCGGAGCCTTGGTGCTTTAAGCTTTAGCAGATGCAATACATATACTGGCCATTAGGCAGAGTACTAGATAGCATGGCAAATACATACAGTAGCTGTAGATGATCATCCGTTCCAACTCATGAATAGATTTATATGTGCCTGTTGTATTAAACAGGAATGATATCTGCTCTGCGAATTGTACAATATTGATCCCAACTAAATTACAAACGGTCGGCTTTCGTCTACCAGCCTATCAATTTGACGCCGACAAAAGCTACCCCAGCAGAAACAATCGACATCATCGTTGCTCTTCAAGTGTCGCAGTTAGCGCATTCCAGCTGATCAATAATCCTGATCGTTCACTACTTACTCAGTGTAATTCTTCTCCCTCCACGCCAGGAAAATGTCCGGGACGACCAGAAGCGTGGTACTTAAGATCACAATGCCCATTTCCTCATTTTTGCCTGTCCGGCCAAGCGTCAGGATGGAAGCGGCAATGGCCAGGTCCCTGCCGCCCACGAGCGCAGCGAGCGTCGTCGGGTTGAGTGTGCCGGGCGCGCCAGCGGCGAGCTTTGCGGGCGCGTCGCCCCTCGGCTTGTACGTGACGCCAAAGAGATGGTCTACCATATGTGGGCTGACGGATGCGAGAATGCCGAGGCCTCCAAAAGCGGCGCCGATGCCGAGGCCGAGTGTGTTCCACGTAGAAGACATGCTGCTGATGAATGGTGACTTGTTGTAAATCGGTCGTTAATGGCAGCGGTATTTTCCCAGTACACTGGCTAGAGGCACCAGCTGAGATGCGCTTGCATCCTAAAATGGTATCTGATCAGCCGCATTTTGTACCTACTTAGGCAGATAATTTCAGTCGCGAAAACACATTCATTTTTGTAAGGCTCATATACGTGCTACTGTATACCCCAGACTTCAAATACGTCGGGTCGAACAACACGGTCCTTCTTCTTTACGCCAACCTCTAGCTTCTTCACTCTATGCACCATTAACCCCACTGCCGATGGCCCAATGATTGTGCACATCACACGGCCCAGGTCACAATCAGGGATAACTTTGAGGTTTGCTTTGTCTCTGTGTCTGATGGGAAGATTCCGCCGTCCTCGGCGACTGAAGAGATTAATAATCCGATTTCGCACGGGCAACCATGGCGCATCCTACAATAGACGCCGGATACACGGATCGAGGCTTTCGCCTAGCCGGTTTCGAGTGAGGGTTCATCGCAGCCTTTGATGCGGTCGGCGCCGTTGGCGGCGCAGGTTGCGCGCTTTTAGTAGCAGATTTCGCGGATCGTCCCCAAAGCTGGGGGATTCCGAGGTGAGGCATACTCGGGAATTTGAAAGCTGCTTGTTTGAAGGCCTCGAGACTTAGTGGTAGACGTCATACCAGGCGCCACATACTATCTTCCCGAGGATCATCATAACCATATATACCAGGCCAATTCACACGACTTAGCCGGTGAACATTTCAGTGAGGATAGATCGAAGTCTGTGATGTGTGAGCAGTGAATGGGGTACATGATGTGGCCTCAACATACAAAGAAGAATGATCTCAAAATTTTGTTGGCTGGTATCGCATAGTACTATTCGTATATTTCCATGCCTGATCCGCCTTGGAGGAGCTCAATTCTCTCTTGAATCTCTCTTTTTGTCAGAAACTTGCGCTTGATTTGCCTCTCCGCTTCCAGGCACAGAAGGGCGAGTGTGAGCCGGCGGTTTAGCAACGGGATGCGGGATCTCGGAGTCCCACCAGCTGATTGATGCACCGGCGATATATGCTGCAAAAGATTCGAGGTGCCAGCGTAGCTCGCGGTGGCAACAAAGCCGAGAAGAACAAGGGTACGAATCACAAACACTGTCTCATGCATCTGCAGAGTCTTGTTGAGGTATCCGTTTTGGCTCTCCGCCCGACGTGCATTCAGCCATGTTGTCACTGGCGCAGCTACAAATACCCATAGCCGGGGTGCAACGATTGCAATGGCTAGGGATACCAGAAGAGGCCTCACAATGACGACCGCGTTGAATGATTTGCTGTTCTGGCCGACATTTGATATGGCCTGCACCATCGCTAGCCCAATCACGTCGTCCATCATGGCGGCGCTCGCCAGGACCACACCCAGCCGTGACTGGGTCAGGCCGCTGGTCCCGAGTACGGTGAAGGTAGTCTTCAGGCTCGTTGAACACAGGACAGCACCAGCCGCAGAGCACTGCAGTGGAGTAGCATCTGCAATGCGACAAGGACAGAGGACAGGCCGGTGGGGAGACAGATTCCGGTTATCGCGACGCCGAGCGACAGAAGAATATTGGCCTTCAGAGACTGAAATGAAGTGGACAGACCGCCTAGATGTGTCAACAGAATACGTTGTAAATCAAGCAAGGAGGCACACCTTAAGCAATGAGCAAAAGCCCCAGATAGCCTGGTTGGACTACTGCGTTTTCGGTTTCAATTCCGAGCCATTGTACCCCGGGCGTGCCCCATGCGACGCCAAGGAAGACTTGTCCCAGAGGCCGCAATAAACTACCTTGTCGAGAACGAAGTTGACAACGTTGAGAAGAGGCAACAGTGATGATTGGATGAATATTGTTTCAATGCCAGGCTCATCTTACGATACCGATGGCAGCTTCGATGACATACTGGGCCCATCTCAGCTTGACAGAAAAAAGTCCACGCCGATCGCCAAGCAGGGCGACAGCAAATTAGTGGCAGTTTCCGCTCAGGCTCCTGTGGCTGCATTACCGGGGCAAACCCGACTCGTAATCGTCGCTCTCACAAACTAGTTAGCTATAAAATAAGGATTCTGGGGAAATTGGGGGTCCAAATCTGCGATGATTTACGTCGGCGTACCTGAAAATCCCGCTGTCGAAAGCTTCTCTCTTTATCCGTTCAAAGTCCCTGATTCTGCGTCCGTGGCTGGCTCGTACGACCAGCGACGCGGTTCTTTACACGCGCCGGCTGCAGGATAAACTCCTACCCATTTTCACTCTCATGAAATAACAGCCGAACCTCTCAGCAAAAGATGCCAGAAATGGGCCGCCGCATTTCGCAGCGCGTCCCCAAGGCTTGTCAAGGTGCGTCGGTTCCCCCGGCCGGAACCACCCATATAGCCGCGCAGCGCGAAAGGCTAATATTCGCTCACAAAAAACACAGAGTGCACCCGGCGCAAGGTGCGATGCGACAAGACGGTGCCGTGCTCGCGGTGCCGGCGCCTGCAGAAGACGTGCCTGCGTGAAAACGTCTGGACGACCAAGTCGCTCGGCAAGAACACCGACAGGCGCGAGGAGATTGATTTCCTGCGGCGCCTCCAGGACTTTCTCGGCAACGGCGGCGACGCGAGCCAGGCGCAGGAGATTGTCGGCAAGCGCCTCACCGAGGTCGCGCACAAGACTTTCGGGCCCGGCGATGGCGGCGCGGACCTCGACGCCGGCGCGACCGCCGATCATGGAGGCGAGGAGGCGCACCACAGCCCGTCGATGGCGGTGCGGGCGCTGGAGTCACAGGTCTGGTCGCGGCAAAGTACGTCGTGCTATCCGCATCGGCGGGGGTGCGCGTGCGCCCACCACCGGGTATACGCGGAGATGGCCTCGATCAATTGCGACCTCACTGATCCTGCGCTTCAATGGCACTCATATTTTGCTGACCCTTTGCTATACCTCGCTCCTGCGGATGCTCGGCGGGTGGTCGAGTTTCACATTAGCCATTTATGGTGGCATCACAATGTGCTGCATGCTTCAACGTTCCTACAACAGTGTATTATATTTTGGGATACAGGCACAGTATCACATGGGCTGTGGCTTGCGTTGTACATTTCTGTCATCAGCGTTCGTCCTTCCCACCCCATTAGTACTGCTGGTACTGACCAAAACAGTCTACCCTTTGGACGCTGCTCAACAGCCCCCGCCATGCAGCGCAACTTGGTCTAAGTGAGTGGCACCTACATGGTTCTATACAATCTCTAACATGTATCATAGTTTATAATGAAGATCTTGTTACCAAACAGTTTCAAGAAATGCTGAGAATACTCTACGCCGAAGACTTTTTATCTAATCGCTCGAGTAGGTACAGCCAGCTTCGGGTACAAGCCCATCTCGCTAACAACATAGTGTACTCTATCCAAGCCGTCGCTATTTCGACGCGATACGCTCATAATATTGGCTACAGCGACACTATTACAAATTTAGTTGCGTCGTCGATTGGCTTGGCGCAGGCCATGGGCCTGCATCGCATCTCGTCCGCGCCTTACAACTCTAGACAGCAGTCCAGCAATTTATGGTGTGAGCGGATCGAGCGCGAAACTGGCAAACGAACATGGTGGCAACTTGTTATTCAGGACTATTTCGCAATTCCTTTTACAGAGAGTTACAGTGAGAAAAGCCACAAAATCGCCAGAGTGCATTGCTAATGGTTCCTTTAGGGATCAACAGGAAGCAGTTCATCACCCAGATACCCATCAACTGCGCCGACGATCTCAACGAAAAACTCCAGTCAGATGTAGTCATCAGCACATATACACGCTGCATTGCCCAGGAATGCCTCTTAATGCCCGAGGCGTTTGATGAACTGCTTGAGAGTGGCCATGATTCTCGCCGGGTATATCGCCATATAGCCGAGATGGGACGCCGCATCAAGAATCTTATCGCTTCATTCCCCAAGCCCTTTCTTGGGCAAACTGCCGTACCACCGGGAGGCGAAGAACCGTGGATGCCGACCGCCCGCCGAACCCTCGCCATTTCTACCTCGGACAAGATTATTATGCTGCACCGGCCGCTGCTGCTCCAGTCCTTCCGTACCTTGGCCTTTCCCGACATCCGTCAAACCTGCCTAGCGGCCGCGCTTAAGATTTTCAGAGAGCACGAGAGCCTAGGGAGCTCGGAGTCGGAGATCCTCTCCATCTGGACACAATCGGCGTTTTGTACGACAGCAACCGTGGTGCTCGGGCTGGAGCTCCTGTACCGCCCCGCCGGCCCCAACTCGCGGCACGAAGAGTACCGCATGACGCTGGCGGCCGCCTCGGAACGCCTGCAGAAGCGAAGGTGCGATAATATGGCCACGCGATGTTCGAAGCTGATTCACGCCCTGGTTGCGGCGGATGACGAGGTGACGACGGCGGTACTGCACAGCCAACGGTCGAGCCGGAGCTCAGTAACCGATCAGAGACGGCAGTTGGCGGACTCTATGGTACAAGATAAGAGACTTATATCTCAGATTATTTCCTTCACGGCACCACAAAATGGGAATGTAACGGACGTATCACAGGCTGGCTGGATGCCACACGGGGATGAGATTTCGCAGCTGCAAGAAACGCTGGCTTTTGATTTTGACATTTGGTATAGTCAGCTGTTTACGTCGTAACCCGCAATATACATAAAGATCCTGGCCCTGTAGTCCGTCGTTTACGGCGCAGTGACCAACGAGACAGTGTCAGAGTGGCCGATCTCACGGCCATCCGCATCCAACGCAACTGCCCGTATGCTGAAGACATCGTAGTCCGGGCTACTCAAGGTAGTGTTCAGGGACGTCTCAAAGCCCGTTTTGGCAACAAGACTCTGAATATCCCGCGTTGCATTTTTACCGCCGCTGGTCTGGCTCCAGGAGAAGCGCCAGTGTTTCGTTCTCGTGTCACCGTTCCAGCTGACGTAAAATCGCACAATGTTGCCATTTTTCTCCGCTACGAGCGCCGGCGTTTCCGGAGAGTATCCGGTCCAGTGGTAACGGAAGCCGCGGTAGCTCTGCACGTGTTGTGTGAGCTCGCCGCTGTCAAGGTGCGCGTGGAAGATAATGGTCCCGTTGGGCAGGTACTCTGTGATCTGTCCCTCTGAGCCCCAGTTAATAAACACGTTTCCGTTGGCGAGGGTCTGCAGCGACCCCTGAGACGTGGTGAGAATTGCATTGTCGGGCGGGAGGAAGGCCTGCGCGAGGCTAGCCTTCTTGGCATCGTGGTCGATTGTAATGTACTTGCCGCGCGAGTAGGGGTACGTAGTGATGTTGGAACCGTTGCCGGTAGCTTCGGATCCGTAAAAGGAGTTATCGAAGAGGGAGAGGTATGTCACAGATTCGTTGCTGCCGGGCATGTAGCGCGCGTGGTGCTGGTAGCCAAACTCGACCTCAGGGCCAAGCTCAAAGTCTGTGCGGTTGCCACCCAGCTGCCAGATGATACTACCGTCGGTGCCATTAATCTTGTACACGGTCGATACATGACGCCCGGACAGGAGATAGTGACCGTCCTTGCCCTTCTCGATTGAGTTGATGTGGAAATAGTCCCAGGCGACGGAGCTGTTCAGTCCGTTGCCAGCCTCGCCATCAAGGAGTGGCAAAATGGCATCTAGAGAGAGTTAGTCAAAGCTTTCATATAATTTGATGTTTACTGTACCTTTGGGAGAAACATGGTCCAGACTATGCCACTCGAAATTAACTTTTCCAGTTTCAATGTCAAGGTCTAAGAAACTCGTTAGCAAAGTGCGACCGGCAACTATGAAAGCACTAACCTTGGAAGATGGCATCGACAATCCAAACGTGGTCACTGCCTCCACCATACGCGGAGAGATTTCTGGGAACCGGTTGCCAGATTTGAATAAGCGCCGATTTGCCATCATCATTGATTATAAATTCGTGCTTGTCACTGAGGTAGTGTCGGCCTGCACGCAGCTCTCGTACTGTCTCGTAGTGGTCGTCCAGGATGGTGTGATGGCCAAGACCATGGGCATGGGGCCCATCATGCAGGCCCTCAAAGGCAAACAGAACGTTTTTATCCTGGTACGTTCCCCGCTGGAAGTTGGCATTCCAGCCGCTATAATAGCTGAATCCAGACCAAACCAGATCACCGGTGCTAGTCAGGATGTAGTTACCAGGTTGGATCGGCTTTTCCTGTAGATTCTTGGGCGCGGAGCTTTCACCGGTGAATGGCGAGGTGAAGATGTATCCGTCACCACAGCTCGAGCCGGGACAGGGAATAGTAATGTTGAGCTTGGGCGGTGCCAGATCTGGCCGGCTCTTATAAGTAAAGTCGGCTCTCGCGAATGCGAGCAGATTGGCGAGACCGGTTAAGGCTGATGTCTTCATATTTGCCAGATGTTGCTGCAAGCAAAGCTCACGACTGAACCAGTATTTTACGACTACGGTCGGCTCTATATATACCAAACTCTACGCCCAGATATTGCTTTTCAAGCACATGAATTCAACAATGGAACCCCATATGCATTTATGTAATTCCGACGCTAATAATCACGTTTTCAGACTAAACTGGCAGGCGATGGGTAGGCGATGTCAACGGAGCGGGTGAGTCTTGGAGCCCGCCCGCGCATGTGGTGGTCACTAGCATAACACTCGAAATTCAGCTATCTGACGCACCAGTAATATTCCAGCAAGTTCGCGAGACGGATGATCGCGTTGACGCAATTGAGAGGCATGCGTAGTCACAAAGCGGGATGGATGGGCAACTCGGGATGAAGCTGTCAAGTACAGGCGGATTTCGGCCGGTCCCGACAACGTCGCTTCAGTATCGCGAAGCCGAGCGGGATGGCTCCTGTCATATTTACAGCAGGCGGCTGCCTTGTGCTGCTCTCTAAAATATCGGACAGGTAAGAATTGAGTTTCGTTCCGCTGCCTTGGCTCCCACGTTATGACGGATGCTAAATCCTGGGATCGGCTTTATGATAGTGCAGCCTTATTCAAATGAGACATTTGCCGAATAAACGAGAACTGACAGTGCTTGGGCTGTCAGAGCTTGGGCTGTCACAATCAAGGGGTTCCAAATTACTGGCATGATTCTTGTCACACCGACTGTCAGCTATGCATCCAATTGCAGCAGGTTTAGCTCGATTGTTATGTTTTGTGTTGTATTTATGTTGTATGTGTGTCTATTTCATTACTTCGTCTATGCTTTTGCGAGGCCGGCAGCAATCGCCTCTTGGCTGAAAGGGTAGTCATTGTATCCAACCGGGTCCTTTAGATTGTAAAACGTCGCACGGTTGTACGGCGAAAAAGGCACGTTGTGCTTCAACCGGAACACAAGGTCCGGGTTCGAGATATACGGCCGGCCAAATGCCAGCGCTACATCACGGTTCTTGTAAGGGCCATCCAGCGTCTCGGCCGAGTTTTGCAGCTTGTAGTCTCCGGCGACCACGATGGGCGTGTAGTTGTCCCACTCGTCGAAGATGAAGTCGAGCGAGGGGGTCTGCTTCGTAAACGGGCGAGGCAGCGACGGGTCCGGCTTCGCGACGTCGAGCTGGCGGGGGTCGCCGCGGGGCTCGACGAGCGAGAGGTACGCCAGCTTGTAGCCGCGCTGCTTGAGCTCGCGCAGCACGTAGCTCGTCTGCTCCCACGTGTCGGACGAGTACGAGTCCAGGTGCAGCGTAAAGGGGCTGATGCGCAGCGCCGTCCGCTCGGCGCCCACCTCCTCGACGACGGCCTTGACGACCTCGAGCAGGAAGCGCGCGCGGTTCTCGACGGAGCCGCCCCAGCCGTCGGCGCGGTTGTTGACGCTGTCGCGGGTGAACTGGTCGACGAGGTAGCCGTGTGCGCCGTGCACCTCGACGCCGTCGGCGCCGGCGGCGACGCAGTCCCGCGCCGCGCGGCGGAAGTCGGCCACCTTTTCCCAGATCTCGGCCTCGGTCAGCGGGTCCGGCGCCACGGACCGGCCCTGGAGCTGCACGTCGCCGCTCGATGCGTACTTGAAGCCGCGGCCGCGGACGTAGTCGGGGTCGGCCCCGCGGCCGAGGTCCCAGAGCTGCTGGAAGATGTAGCTGCCGCGTGCGTGGACGGCCTCGTAGATCTTGGACCAGCCGGCGCGCTGCTCGGCGGTCGCGACGGACGGCAGCCCGGAGCGGGCCTCGGCGGCACCGGAGATGCCGGTGGCCTCGGTGATGATGAGGCTGCCGGGGACGCAGGCGCGGTCGCTGTAGTACCGCGCCATCATGTCGACGAGGGGCGCGTGGTCGTCGCCGTTGCGGTAGCGCGTCAGCGGCGCCATGACGGCGCGGTGTGACAGCGTCAGGTTGCCGACCTTGAGGGGCTCCCAGAGCCTAGAGTTTGCCGACATGGTGATGTGACGGGAGGGTGCGACGGTGTGTGAGCGGGCGGACGAAGTGCTGAGATTAGGTCTTGCTGTGCATACGGCCGGGTGCGACGGTCTGACTCTATATAGAACAATAATAGTCCTGCCAAAGGTCTCTCCTTCGCCGAAGCTTAATAATGCTGGATCTCCTGAATCGCGAAATGTGTTGCACAAAAATTTTTGTCGTCGAAACTGGTTCCGGCTTACAAATTAGTTACCGTATATTAGTTCGCTTCGTCACGGCCCAGCGCCGGTGCAAATTACCGTTAGCGGCCGTGTCGAACGGAATTGTTTCCATGGCCAAGGTGGCTTTTCCACCAGTCAAGGCAGAGAGCGCCCTCCTAATCCGACGTTCTCGACAGCACGCCATACATAGCATGCGGGTATTAGTGGAGGGTGGGTGTGGCCCTGGCTAAGCCGCAATGGTCCATTTTCTGGGATTCGGAGCCGTATCTCTGCGACGGCCGGCGGAATCTGGGATGCATGCCAGAAATATAGATTCGCCTCGTTTCCGGAAACTCGGATTGCGAGGTGTGTCCCTACTCGGCTGTCGGTGACAGCGACGGGTTGGTTGTTGGATGATTCAGGGAAGCTTTTGCAGAGCAACATTAGATCTTCCATGGAGGAGCGGAGTCGCCGGGAAGGTGTGCTACATTGCTCTTAATCAGTGTGATACTTTCTTCTTCGCAACAAGGTCTTTCCTAGTCGTTATTCTGAAGATAGTTCAATAAAATCAATGTTTCTGCAACTGTATATCTGATGCTTGTGTCTCTTTTACCTCAGATAAGTAAAACAGTTAAATCCAGGCAGATTCTCAGCCATCGTAAACCTCAAGAATAACACCGTGGTCATTTCTGTTGTAATAATGCGCGGTGCCGATTTACTAGGCATTGAGCTTGTAGATCCCGCTATATCCAGTCTCGAAGACACGGATGTCGCTGCGCTGCGACTGACGAATCACGCGCTCAATACCCGGATCCTCCGGTCGAGATACGTCGACCGTTTCAGAACAAAGCTGCTTCGGCTAGATGCAGATTCACTCAACAAGCTCGAAAGAGCAACAGCCCTTAGCGGACCTGTCTCGCTCCTACGAAACCTCGCAAGCGTCGGTGTCGCGCACGCCGTTCCCTTGCAGAAGAACGATGCAAAGGAGCACCAAATGCCAATGCCAGAAATTAAAGTACAAACAAATCGAAAATGCAAATGCCAAAAACCCTCCCGCCGCCATCGGCCCGCCACGCCGCGCCCTGCTTCTTGCGGTTGTAGTTCTTGCGCACGCTCGCCGCCAGGATCTTGGGCGCCCGCTTGTCCACCGGCTTCGTGCGCGGCGTGGCCGGCTCCGCCATGGCAGACCCCGCAGGCGACGCCTTCTTGGCCGTCTTGCTCTTCTTCGCAGGGCGCGGCGTGATCTCAAAGTCGGAGTCCTCCTCGCCGTCCGCCCGGACTCTCTTGTTGGCGTTGGCCTCGTCACGGGCCGTATAAAACTCGTATAGTGTGTGATGAAAATCCTCTCATTTATTCCTTCTCGTGATGCTTAATTTCTTGCTGAGTCCCATCTAACTTGGTGGCTGAAAATCCTCTAAGTATGTTGCTTAGTAATCATCCACCATACAGGCGCCATGGCGCCGCCGGCCTGGCCGCCGCCCGCGGGCTTATCCTTGCTCTTGGCCCGGCGCTCTTGGGCTTGCCCGTCTTCGGGGCGTCCCTGGCGGCCTCTGCATCCTGTCTCGCGCGGGCGTGGGCAGCGTCCGCCTGCAACTGGTCCTCGGCCGCCGCGTCGCCGTCGTCGTCGCTGTCTTCCTCAACGCCACACAGCGCGCGGAGCGTGGTTCCGTCCTCCAGCGGCGCAGACTTGCCCGACAGCATCTCGTCCGTCATCGTCATGCCAGGCTTCCACGCCATCGCAATCGCCGACAGGTCAATGTCCCGGTCCATGATGCGCCTGGCGGATTCAGGTTTTTCCAAAAAGGCCTGCGCGAGAGCCGAGTAAAACTTGCACTCGGCCACCACAATGGGGTGATCTGCGCAGTCCCACGGCACACGGCTGACGCGGTATAGGTTCAGCCGGTGTCCAAACATCACCCGGCTCGCGGAACATGAAGCGACACAACGAAACATGGTCTCTAGCGTCACTCAGCCTGGCAGTCGACATTTCCAAAGTCGACGCAGCCCGGTTCATGGAGATGTTCCGCGAAACAGCGGGTTCGCGGCTACGCATATGGAGCGCTGCGCGGCACGCTTTCGCCACAACTCTCGCGGCGCTGGGCGGTTCCCACACAGCCGTGGCAGAGGAACTCGACTTATTTACAGCCGCTGCCGGCTGCAATTTGCCCATCAGCTATTTCGATGGCCTGCGGTGCTTTGTCTCGTATTCCCGTCCCTTTTCAGAGCTCAGGGCCCTTCTAGCGAGTCTCTCGGTGCCAGCGGCAACAGCGGACAAGACGTATCACGATACTGGCTTATTTCTCCTACCGTGTAAATCCGGGCTCCATCTTCAAGCAGATTCCTCGTGCGATTTCTGTCGCGGCTGTACTCGAAACCGTGGAGCTGCGCTGGTGCAACGTTGTCAGGGAAGTGCCCGCTGCCTCAGCAAAAGTGATAATTCGACAATAGCGCGTTCATTTTTACGCACAACCCATAGACCGGGAGCGTGTATCCATACGTGTTTCTATTCCCATTTCTAGCCTACATGGGGACTCATATATATATAACTTCATGGGTCACATCATAGGTTGAAAAAGTAGTCGTGAAACTCCTTGTACTTGGGCGTGCCGAGTCCGGTGACTGGGTCCCAGCCCGGCACGGCAGAGAAGCCCTTGGTGCCGCAATTAGTGCCACTCGCCATGGAGCCCTCGGTGATGTCATTGTAGGCGCCGCCCTTCTCGTATAGCTTGTACAGCGCCGGGTTGACATATCCCACAGGTCGCTTACCTGCCTTGATGCGGTCCTCGTTGATGAGGTTGAAGATGGAGGCTATGACTGGGGCTGCCATGGAGGTGCCGGAGGCGAAGGAGCCGATACCATCCTCGATGAGGTATGCGGACTCGGAGATGGCAGCAATGTCGGGGTAGCCGCGGCCGCCACGGTTGTAAATACCACCGCGAGCAGACTTTGGTATCTTGCCATCAGTTGTGTTGTACGATTTGTATCCGGGGTCGTAATTGGCAAAGTAACTTGCATTCTGCGTTAGTTCTCTTGCTTCGACTGCGAACAGCTTTGCAACTCGGCTTCATTGACCTTACCTGGACACGGCTTTGGATTGCCAGTCGGGGCGCGGGAATATGTTGCTGAAGCCGCCGCCGCTGGCATACTCGGCGCTGGCGGCCTCGGACTCGCCAATCTTTTTGCCCCGGAAAGTCGTGCCCCCGACTGAGGTGATGTAGGGGCACGTGCTGAAGCCGTCGGGGTGGAAAATACGCCCGAACTTTCCGAGGCAGCCGCCCTGACTGACGCCGGAGTCGCCGCTCGCCCCGAATACGCTGCTGCCAGCAAGGCCAAACTTCATCCACTCCGTGCATTGCCGCTGTGGGCATGTTAGCGCCGCCGGACCGCTGGCATCTGTGATAACAGGCGTACCTTGTGAAAGCTCGCGAGGGAAGGGTCCTCAGCGCCGCCCCAGGAAACGGACAGAACGTTCGGGGCGGGATACTTGTTGCAATCTCGGCCTTGCGTGGTGGCGTTGTTGTCCTGGCAGTATGGACCGACGATTGAGTCCAGGAAGTCGCTGAAAATGTGGTTAAAGTTGACACTGTCCGGGATATCGTCGTAGACCTGGTAAACGGCCATGTTCTGCGGGTAGATTATGGGAGCGGCGATTTCGACATCGAGGGTGGCCTCTGAGCCAGCTTTGTTGGGGTTAGACTCGTTGCTAAACCCTCCGTTGATGGCGATGGTACTGGGCCCAAAGCCCTGTGGGATGTTGAGCCTCATTTTAGTGTAAAACCGGTCAAGGTCTGATTGGAGGAAGCGATCGTCGTCGGTCTCGAACATGCCCAAGAGGTTGGACTTGTCGGCATACTTGCCCTCTGGGATTCCATACAGAGCTTTGATGCATTGCGGGGTTATGAGGAGGCCGCATATTGCGAGTGAGTCTACACATGGTAAGTCGGCAGGCGACAACTAAAAGTAGGAGCAGAGGGCTATGCCTACTGGGGGCAAGGTCAACAGATTCGCCATCAATGGCCAGCGTCCGGACCCTGCTTTTCTTCTTCTTTGAAACCTTGGTAAAGGATGTAGCTGGCAGGACGAAATCGACAAGCGGAGAAATGTCTTGGGGTAGACTATAGGAGTCGGTGCCGAGATAGACGCGCGACGCGTTCTTTGCCGTGTACTCGTGATACTCGGTCTTGAGCATGGTGCTGAGCTGGCCAGCGGTGGTCTTGAAATCGATCCAGTCCCGGGAGGACCGGAGGGTAATCGATGCAGCCGACACGCCCGAATCAGAGAGCCACTTCTTGACGGTCTCGATAGTCTTGTCACTTGGAGCAAAAAGATTGACAATCTCCTTGGGTGTGAGGTGCTGGCCGTACTTGGGGGAGTCGGGGTCAGAGCTGCAAAGGGCCTCATGAGCCAAAGTTGTTCTACACTGTTCATGGACGGGTAGACGACTTACATCTCGAGGATCAGAGCCTCGGCCTTTTTGACATTGCTCTGCTTTAGAGCGATGCTGGCATTGACAGGAGAAGCGTCCGGCGCAGGCTGACGCTTGACCCATTGAGATACTGTCGTAGCCTGACGCTGCTCGTGGACTCTGTAGTTTGCAGGAGGCACCGCCAGAGCCGCCGGCAAAAGCGATCCCGCCAGCACTAAGCCAAGCTTCATGATGCAAGTCAACGAGGCTTCTCTGGTTTAGAGTCTGTTTCTTCTTGTGTTCTCTCTTCGACCGCGGCAAGTCCACGATCGGCACTGTCTTTTGCCCCCCTCGCAGGAAGCCCTCGGCAGGCAGCGGGGGCCATTTATACATTTACACGAACGCTCAACCATGGTCCTGCCGAGACGCCGTGTATGGCCGCAAAAAGGCGCACAGCACCGTACATTGCAGAACATGTTCCTGTGCCTGGCCGATCAGGCCACTCGCCGTTGTCTGTGCGCAGCATCGCATCGATCATCAGAATTTCCCCGAGCGAGCTTCGCTGTCTGGGGGCCAGCCGAGTGTGCCGAACAAACGCTGAAGTGGAAACGACAGGCCGCAAGTGACCCCCCACCCTGACCCGAGGGGTCCTTCGGGAGCTACTGGGGCCGGGTGGGAGTCGATTCGCACTTGTCGTTATGGTTTGGCGATGCCGCGCGAGGGCCACCGAGGCAAGGAGGATGACAGTCAAAGGATGGGCGGCCCGTCGGGACAAGACAAGGTTTGCTGGTTCGAATTTGGCTGGCTGTCTTATCAGGAAACGGCTTCGTCTCGTTGGACCCAACGTTTGAAAGGGGGACGAGGGTCCGGGTTGGCTGATTGGGAGACTTACGCTGATTGGGTTTTGAGAGATTGTCGAGGCGGAAAAGGGGGATGCGACTCGTCGAGTCTCTGCGAAGGGCCATCGCGATGCAACGCCAGGTGAAGGGAAACTCTGTATAGGTAGTTTTCGGTTTGTCCGGCGTGCCACCGTGGATAAAGGACCACGCGTACTCTTTATCTATCTACATTATTGACGTGGATCACTCAGCGAGCCATACTGTAGTGTTTCCGCGTGCCGCGTTGACTTTTAAGGTGCATTTTGGTGTAAACCTTGTCCCTCATCAGACCGACACTGTGAGTCTTAACTCTGGTAAGTCGCTGACTGGGCAGGCAGTTGAAATCAAACTGAATGGCGCAATTTCAGGCTGTTGAGTCCATGGATATATGCAAATCAGTTTTCTCGTCCATGGCCCAATGACTGGCATCTCGCGGAACGTTATAGCAGCTATAGCAGGATTGGACAGCGACGTCTAAACACTCTACCCACCGCCGTGTGGTTCGCACTTGGAGCAATCCATGACCAGATATTCGGGAAATATCTATGGCCAGATTGTCAGAATTGGGATTATCTACCAGTTTAATAGTCGGTTCCTGATTTCTCCGTCTAGGTAACATCGCAGTCTGCAGTCGCTACGGCGGCGATGCCGCTGCGCGCACAACTATAACCCAGTGAGCATGTTTCTTTTTCTTGTTAACTTATACGCTCGTTAAGCCGGCATCTCGGCACCCTGCAGGCTGGCTAGATCGTGATGACGCAAGCCTCCTGCGCAGCAGGCCGCGTGGACGCTCGCGGGGCTCCGAACGGCGTTGAAGCGAGTGGCGCAATTCGACGCGGTCCTTTTGTAGAATTCTGCAGGTGCTTTGGCTCCAAGCCGGTGAGGAGGCCGTGGCTTGTCGCGGCTGTGCCGGATGCGGGAGCGCAGAGGTTTGTGTTGGTCGCCCGTCGCTCGGCGGCGATAAGTGTGTCCTGGGTTAGGTTCGAACCCTGGCAGCAGTTGCGCCCGCAAATACATGAGGGAGCAAGGATCGCTTGGGCCCTTTGCGTGTAACCTTTCTAGAATGCTTATCCATGAGTATTTGTTCGTCGCACAGATTCACGGCCAGTCTAGATGGTGAGGTCGCTCCCCTCAAATTTAGGAGGCCGGCTCGCCCCGCGACTGAATGCGTTTGGCGCCGCGGGCTCTACCTGCAAGATGCGTGTCCCGCGCTCCGTCCTGATGACATGGGAGCATCCCACCGCCGGGGCCCAGGCACCGTCAAGCCCGCATCTCGCCGATCAGCGCCATCTCGCGCGGCCCGTTCCCCGCGCCCGTTCGTTCGGGTAACTTAAAACCGCCCCGTCAGGCCCGGAAATGGAGTCTACATGCCGTCACTCTGACATTTTGCAACTTGAAAACGGGCCGCAGTTCATCTATATGCGTATGTCTTTCCCCAGCCCCCTTCCCGCCGCAGCCTTGCGAATAATCGCGCGCCAGGGGTCAGCACGGCGCGGGACGGTTTTAGGCACGAGGCATGCGGTATTCTTATCGCTGAGGTGGGTTTTGAGGTTTTTTTTTTTTTTTTTTTTTTTTTTTTTTTGAGAGTTGTTGTAGAAGTGTCAGGCATTCGTAAGATTAATGAGATAGCTTTTTTTGAAAGGGTAGAGACTTTTTTGGCTGAAATCCGAAACGCCCGTCATACAGGTGCATTTTTGCAAAGGCGAGAGAGGCCGAGTCAGCATGTCTGCAATTCAGGTCGATTTACTTGCCCGCGTAGTTTCGGGGGGAGTTTCCTTTGGAAAATATTCGATTTCTTGCAGTTCTCTCTTTAATTCTGTAAAGAAAGGGATGGATTGACATATTTGGTTCTTTTGTTTTCCTTCTTTTTTCCGGAAGTCCCGAATATGAAGCTTCTCGCCGTCATTGCCGCTCTGGCCGTGGACGCCGCGCTCGCTGTGCCGACGGGCAGGCTCCTGGCGGCGCGCGAGTCGCAGCCGCTGTGCAGAGGCACGCTGCTGTACTCGCAGGCGAGCTGCTGCGACGTGAGCGCTTTGAGTGTAGCTGCAATTGGCTGCGTGGCGAGTACGTTCTTTCCGCATCTTCTTCGTTTTCCTCCTCGTGGTGGTTGTCGGAGGTTTGTCTAACTTGTTGGCTATTAGTGAAAGGAAACGCTTCCACGCCGTACGAATTTCAGGGGTACTGCGCGAAGAAGGGCAAGTCGGCGTATTGCTGCACGGTTCCGGCTGTAAGTTGTTCTCGAGAAATTAAAAGGCTGTGTGATATTGTAGTGAGAAACGGGGAAGGCTAATTCGTGAAATTCAGGATGGTATTGATCTCCTCTGCGCCGAAGCCTGAGATATGTCGGGATTTGGCAAGTGTCGGAATTGATTAGTTGTGCATACTGGTACCAGGTAATATATCTTATGTTGCTTTACGTCTTATGGTAGCTGATGATAGCCCATGACTGGTACTTAATGCGTCGGTTGTCAATTGCAGAAATTCTATTATTGCATGTACATGTCCTCACAAGATGCATGTTGAATGTCCATGTACTGTTTCGTGACAACTGGTAACAATTGTACAAGCTCGAAAACTCGATTCGCGCATGTGCAGCTTAGAAGATAAGGTTCCAGGTCCTCTCATCGCTGGTCGAACTTGAGCGATACGGGCTTTCGGCTATCTGATGCAACTACAGCGCATCGTGCGCCGAGATCTACAAGTGGCGCTTTGACTCGCAATATAGCTATTCAACGAGAAATGGCCGATTATGCAGTGTCACAGACTGGTGCGATGGTTTACGGTTATCGGAGGTACTACATCGAGTCCTCAGTAAATCTGCGCTACTAGAAGGGGTGTTCGCTGCAAGAGTCAAATGCAAAAGTGCGACTTGGCGGAAGAAGATATGGCAGTTGGAATGAAAATCAGCCAAGAATGTGTGCAGAGTTTGGGACGAGCTTGGCAATTATAAGACGAATGTCGAGGCTCGGAGAATGCTCGCTATTCGCTATTCGCCAAGTCTGGCGAGGTCGATCGCTACCCCGCAGTTGGGAGCGGAAGCTGCTGGCAGGAGTGGTGGTACTTGGTACTTCACGCGCGGCCGCGGAGTCCGTAATCGGCGACTGGGATGGTGATTCGAGAGTATCGAATTTCGTGATGGGTTCGTGGCGGTTCGCGGTGGGTTCGACTCTTTGTCCGAGTCGACTTTTAAAAAAGAAAAAAAAAAGAAAAGAAAAGAAAGAGAAAAAAAAGGGGGATTGCGTGTTAACGGTCGCGCAATGTGTCAACGAGGGGTGGCCGCAACAGGCTGCCAAAGTTTATCGGAACCGAAGCCTGCGTGCGGGGTCGCATTCGAGGGCGAAGCGGCGGGCTATATATCAGACGCCGGGAGTCGACGTCAAGGGGTGGCGAGAGGAGTGGTGTGTTGATTTTGCGGTCTGGAGACGTCGGTTGTCCGGGACAACTCGGCGACCCGTCGTGGTGCATTGTCGTGCATGTAATGCATGTACTCGGTACCGGGCGGATTGAGGCCATGGTTTGCTGGACAGCGAAGAGGGAGCCAGGCCGAGTAAGAAAAGCGTCCAATAATGGTGGGTCAATTACTGGAAAACATGAGCAATTGCCCAACCCATGAATCCAGAATCCAGAACCCAGTAACCAGTTACCCAGCACCTTGTACCCAATAGCTACCCAGCGTCTCCTCAACGAGCGCGGTAGAGACCGATGACGAATGGTGCAGCGGCCGCCTCCGACCTAAGAACGAGTAGTGCGGCGGCGGTGGCGAATTTGGGCGGCGACTTTAGAAGGGGTGGCACGGCGATTTGCAGGGTCTTCAGGGCAGCAGCAGCAGGGTCCTTTTGCTCGGCGGCTGAAAACGCGTTGGGGAGCAGGAAGAGGGATGTGCATATACTCCGTAGTAGCTCTGTCTATCGTTGGGAGAGGCTGCAGCTGCAGTTGTATCAGGCCTGCGACAACGGCAGACGGCGAACGGGGCATTGATGGGCCGTGTGTAGGTCGGAGCAAGTTCGGAAAAGAGCAGTAACGGTCCCGTCACGGTTTCCGCGGGGACGGACCATATTAGAGCGTGAATCATGATGAATGGGGAGATGGTGAGCAGGCGTTTGCAGGTGTGTAATGTTGCGCATGTCCAGTAAGGTTGTTTGCTATTACTAATCAAAAACTCTTGCACTGCATACGTAGATGGCCATGTTGCTGCACCTGTTGCACCTGTTGCATGTACTCTGTGTTCCAAGCGGGTGCCAGCTGGCGGTTCCCGTTAAACTGAGTACCGGTACGTGAGAATAACTGCCAACTGGAGACGCCAAGCAGCCCAGCGGCCAGCCAACAAGGTGCCTCCTATTTGCAGAGCAGAAAGCGGGGCTAGCCACACCGGCCAATCACGGTCCCCTAATTCGTCAGAGACGACTAGGTTTTCCCAAGGCGCCAAACACCCTGCAGAACCCGTGTTTCCAGTGGCCTCGGCGGCGCGGGGTAACCAGACCAGCAAAAGCCAGCCCGAGCCTCTGAGAGAGAGAGGATAGCGAGGAGCTCGGTCAGCCAGAGTTCAATTCACCCGGGCTCAATCTTTGTGAGGCATTGCAACTGCAAAGGCGCACAGAGATTGCACAGCATACCTGATCCTCCTTACCGAGTCAATACCTGACTCTGCAACATGCTCTGCAATCGCATCCCAGCGGGTCTCTGCCTCGCCAGGCCCAGCGCTCTCGCTCCCGCACGGCGTCGCGCTCCGGGTGCCGTCCGCCCCGCCCACCCATTCGCCATCCAAGCAGCTCCTGCTCTTCCCCTCCCCTTGTCACGCTCTCGCTCTCAACTGGTATCGCCTCCTAGAAAAAGCCACACGTCTGCCTTTGCCATCCTTCTTTCTTCCTCTTCCTCATCCATGTCATCCGACTTCAAGCTTCCCGTCTCCCACAAGAGAGATATCTCCACAGACGACCAAAGCCCACGCAAGAAAATGTCCCAGGAAAACTCGGGCAAGTGCCCCGTCGTCCACGCTGCCGGCACTGGCAGAAAGAACCCCGACTGGTACGTCCTACGTCCCCTCTCTGCCTCCTCTCTGCCTCCTCTCTGCCTCCTCTCTGCCTCCTCGTTGCATGCTCGATGCATGCTTCGAGCCAGTCGCAACAATCTTCTACCCTCTAGCATCAGCATCCTAATCTCTCTGCTTCTTCCAGGTGGCCCGAAGCCGTCAAGCTCAACATCCTCCGCCAGCACAACCCAACCAACAACCCCCTCGGCCCCGATTTCGACTACGCCGCTGCCTTCAAGTCGCTCGACTACGATGGCCTCAAGAAGGACCTCCACAACCTCATGACCGACTCCCAGGACTGGTGGCCCGCCGACTTTGGTCACTACGGTGGTCTCTTCATCCGCATGTCCTGGCACGCCGCCGGTACCTACCGTGTCTTTGACGGTCGCGGTGGCGGTGGCGAGGGCCAGCAGCGTTTTGCTCCCCTCAACAGGTACGTCGCTCACCCGACATGGAATCTGCACTCGACGCACAACGCACAACGCACATCCCACATCGCCCGACGCCTCAACCATCAACGCCGCAAGCCTCTACGCCCAGACCAACCCGCTAACCTCCACTTCACAGCTGGCCCGACAACGGTAACCTCGACAAGGCCCGTCGTCTCCTCTGGCCCATCAAGCAAAAGTATGGCAACAAGATCAGCTGGTCTGACCTCCTTGTCCTCGCCGGCAACGTCGCCCTCGAGTCCATGGGCTTCAAGACCTTCGGCTTCGCCGGTGGCCGTCCCGACACCTGGGAGTCCGACGAGGCCGTCTACTGGGGTTCCGAGCCTCAGTGGATGACCGACACGCACCGCTACGGCAAGGATGCCAACGGCAACCGCGACCCCCACAGCCTCGAGAAGCCCCTTGGTGCTCAGATCATGGGTTAGTAATTACGACATTTCGATTAACATGATCTATTCTAATCTCTGCAGGTCTCATCTACGTCAACCCCGGTGTCGAGGACCCTGTCGCCGCCGGTCACGACATCCGCACCACTTTCGGCCGCATGGCCATGAACGATGAGGAGACCGTTGCCCTCATTGCCGGTGGCCACACCTTCGGCAAGACCCACGGTGCCGCTCCCGACTCCAACGTCGGCGCCGAGCCCGCTGGTGCTGACCTCGAGCACCAGGGCTTCGGCTGGAAGAACGCCCACGGTACCGGCATGGGCCCTCACGCCATCACCTCCGGTCTCGAGGTCATCTGGACCAAGAACCCTACCAAGTGGTCCAACCAGTTCTTCGAGTACCTCTTCAAGTACGACTGGGAGCTCGTCAAGTCTCCCGCTGGCGCTCCTCAGTGGCAGGCCAAGAACACCGAGCCCTTCATCCCCGATGCCTTCGACCCCAACAAGAAGCACCTCCCCAGAATGCTTACCACCGATCTGTCTCTCCGCATGGACCCCGCCTACGAGAAGATCTCGCGCCGCTTCCTCGAGAACCCCGACCAGTTCGCCGACGCCTTTGCTCGCGCCTGGTTCAAGCTGCTGCACCGTGACCTCGGTCCCAAGCAGCTCTACCTTGGCCCCGAGGTTCCCTCTGAGGACCTTCTCTGGCAGGACCCCATCCCCGCCCTCAACCACCCTGTCGTTGACGCCGACGATATTGCTGGTCTGAAGAAGGCTATCCTCGACACCGGTCTCAGCACCTCCAAGCTCGTCTCCGTTGCCTGGGCCTCTGCCTCCACCTTCCGTGGCTCCGACAAGCGCGGTGGTGCCAACGGTGCCCGCATCCGCCTCGCCCCCATGAAGGACTGGGAGGTCAACAACCCCGCCCAGCTCTCCGAGGTCCTCGGCCAGCTCGAGGCTGTCCAGAAGAAATTCAACGACTCCCAGAGCAGCGGCAAGCGCATCTCCATGGCCGACCTGATCGTGCTCGCCGGTACCGCCGGTGTCGAGCAGGCCGCCAAGGGCGCCGGCTCCAACGT
This sequence comes from Lecanicillium sp. G3, assembly GCA_037575805.1. Lineage (NCBI taxonomy): Eukaryota > Fungi > Ascomycota > Sordariomycetes > Hypocreales > Cordycipitaceae > Lecanicillium > Lecanicillium sp. G3. The sequence goes on along the minus strand of JAZHPD010000016.1, from coordinate 47,187 downwards.
AACTGTTCCCTTCACTCCTGGCCGCATGGACGCCACCCAGGAGCAGACCGACATCGAGTCCAACAACTACCTCGAGCCCATCGCTGACGGTTTCCGCAACTACGCCGGCACCGCCTCCATCAAGAGCCTCGAGCACTGGCTGGTTGACCGCGCCCAGCTGCTGACGCTCACTCCCCCCGAGCTCGCCGTCCTGGTCGCCGGTCTCCGCTCCATCAACATCAACTACGACGGCTCCTCCAACGGTGTCCTCACCTCGCGCCCCGGCACCCTCAGCGCCGACTTCTTCACCAACCTGCTCGACATGAACACTGCCTGGGAACCCCTCAGCCCCGAGCAGGGCGTCTACAAGGGCAGCGACCGCAAGTCTGGCGAGCAGAAGTGGACCGCCACCCGCGTCGACCTCGTCTTCGGCTCCCACGCCGAGCTCCGCGCCCTCGGCGAGGTCTATGCTCAGCCTGACAACGCTGAGAAGTTTGTCAAGGACTTTGTTGCCGCTTGGGACAAGGTCATGAACCTCGATCGCTTTGACCTCAAGGCCGACAAGGCTCGCCTGTAAAGTAATACCATGATTCACGCTAGTTAGTTGAATTTATTTGATTCCACCATGTGTTGTGGCGATCGTGTGAAATGTATCGTGCAAACCGTGAATGTGTTCTCCGTCATAATATTTCTGAGGCAGAAGTGATGTGATGCGATGTCGAAGTCGTCGCTGTCGACTATGGCGTGTAAACCGCGTCGTGCGTATATGTACATGTATTATCGCGGAAGAGAGCGACAATCGGTGTCAAGTTCGGTCGTCTGTTCGATTCGCTCGTAGCCACCGAGTAATACACTGCATTTTGAAGTCATCCACAGCGTTTCTCTCCGTATTTATTCATTTGGGTTTCGAGTTGATCTTGATTCGAGGGAGGGTCGCTGACACTCTGGAACTGTGCATCATTGTTCAAGAAGCACAACTTGTCAAAGGCACAAGTAAAACAGCATGGTTCCCCTCAACATGACCCCTCTTGTACATATTTCCCGCAAAATCCACAAGCCACAGATACCCAGCAGCCCAAGCCCTCGTTCGTTCTGCCCCTCTTTCGCAAAGAAGGGCTTGCCCGGCATCAACGCAGTTATTTTTTACACAAAAGTCACGGGGGGATGACTTTTTGTCCCCGATGGGTGAAATGGCACCCTGTACCTTGCTCAGAGGTCTTCCATTGGCGGGATGGAGAGACGAGTAGGCCAGCTAATTTACAGAAAAAGCTGTTCCCCGTGGAGGGGAGGGAGGGGCGTGAGAATGAGTCGGTTTGGTGACAAGTTGACGTTCCACGAGGCTGTCTGTGGAGAGGTGCAGTGATGAGCGATGGGGGGAAAACCTGCTGTGGCGAACTGAGCCTTGCTGGTAATAATAATTACTGAGGTCGACAAGTCGAGGCTCTTAGCTTACGGAGAGGTCGGAGGGAATCTGGGAATGGAAAGACGCCTGCGCTAGGCAAGCCTGGTGCCGATGCAGCGTTGCTTCGAGGGGCGTGTGCAAAGAGACGAGACTTGCCGTGATTTTCCTGAGCTAAAGGATTGGTCTCGTCATTGGTTTAGTAGCTTGATGATTTGTGTTTTTTTTTTCTTTTAATATATACGGAGTTGTCTTGAAGGGAGAAAGGTACGGTGATGCAAGTAGAGGTACGATGGGGTTTTTCGGCGAAGCTAGGCAATTGACTTTTTCGAAAAAAGAATGCCGTGGAAAGCCAGGCGCTGCAAAAGTTGGGGCAACCTAGCTCTTGTAATCATCATTGAATAACTTATAGCCTGGGGGCTCAAGAACGGGCTCTATTATAGCTCAGGCATTGTGAACTTGTTAACGTCAAGGAAAACTGAACTTATGCATGGGGTATGGGTATGGGTATGGGTATGGGTAACTATTGTGCGCGCGAGCGCGCTCTCAGCTTCAATCAATGGACTGACTGGGCCAAGGCTCCGTACCTTTGCGTCACGCTGCTGCTGCTGACCCGCCGCCACCGTGAGACCGGGCTGGCTTGTGGGCGTGAACATGCTGTTGCGAAGGATAGGGAAGAGTCCGCTAGCTGGCGGAGTGCCTCTACATGTCATGGTCTCCTGTAATAATATTGGGCGAGGCATGGATCTCGAGTAAATGACAGGTAGTTAGTTGGTGGGTTGCGCTCACTCAGTAGGTCCTTGTTTTATTTTCTTTCCCAAATCTGTGGTTGTAGCGGTAATCGTACCAAGGCTTGTGGTGTAGATTGACTATTACAGACTATTGAAAAGCTGCATATAGATTCACGGCTAGTGGCTTGCACTGCACTTCTTTTTTCATCCTTCGCGTTGCAGATTTCCTCACCGAAGCCACGAGGTTGCAGCGGCGACGCACGGCAGTTGGGGGGCGCGCCACAACTGTAGATTGAGGCTCTGCGGCGCGATGGCGGCTCGACGTCGATTCGCGACGTTTGACGGAATGAGAGCTGGAAGCTGAAAAGAGGCAATTATTACGAATGACGAAAGTGATAGCATGGCGAGGCCATCTCACAGGCCAAAGTACAGAAGCCGTAGTTGAGCTACTGCGTCGATGACCTTTCGTTTCCCCTCCCCCCGGCGGTCGGTGGTCTATGGGGTACAAGTAAGTGTAACGAGGGACACGACGAGGGAATGCGTGCCGATCAGCCGTTACATTGTACAGAAAACGTGCACAGGAAAAGGCTCGTACAGACAGACGAGCCTGGCTTCGACGCCGAACTGAGACTTTGTTCACATGTTTTCTGCTTCATTCGCGCTGGATGGAGGAGTCATTATTATTTGTGGTGCCTCCGAAATGGGGAGGAGACAGCGTGCAGTAGACTGGTGTCAGGCCATCTAAGTGGGCAGCGCCATCGCGGAGCTCGCTACGCATCTGGGTAGTGATGGACGCTGAGTGGGCAAGCTTTTTGCCAGCTAGAGCCGGTCTAGCAAGGTGCATGGGCGAGACGAGGTCCACGGGCGCGGTGGGTAGGATAAGATAGGATAGGGGGACAAGACAGCATCTCGCACGGTCGGAAGATGTCGAGTCAATTGAGACAGATACGTGTAAGTTGCGGAAGTCTGTGAGCAGAGTGGTAACTACTGTGACGCAGGATCCCGCTCCAGCACGACGAAAAAGGGTTTATCAAACTGGGGAAGAGGGAAAGGGAGACGAAGGGAGATGAAGAAAGCTGTGGGTTGGCTTGTGTACTGAGTCCGCACTGGACAACAGCCCCCGTCTTCTCCTTACTTTGGTCCCACGACTCAAGGCCCGGGCGGGTACTGTGGGCTTGACAGGTGTTTTTCTTTCAGAGGGGGGAACGAGAGAGCGAGATGAGCTTGGGAGCGCACCGAACACCCCCAGACCCGCGCTGCGATTCTGGGGAGTTTGTTCTCTGGAGAGGGAGAGGGGAGTTTCGGGGAAAGCGTATGTGTGTGGATTCGAGCGTTGACGTTTGGAGATTCGAGGGCAACTCTGTCAACGACGGGAAAGGTAGATGAAGAATAAAAAGCAAATAATATCTGGTAAATTCCAAACAAAGCTTAATCTAGAGACTCTGATTCAGACACCAGCTACGGAGAAACGGTTGTCTTTTTTCACACTGTCTTTTGGCTTCTGTTTCTTGTTTCAACTGCGTTGCTTGAACAAGAAGAGCTAGCCTTGCCGCAAAGTAAAGCAGCGCTCAGGCGTTGCGGGAGTTGTCCAGACAGAAGCTGAGAATGCCACATGTAAAGTACCTTGCGAGCAGTCCTACAGAGAGACGCCCGGGGCATTTGGCTCGTTACGTTCTCTGGCAAAATGCCTCAGTTATGCGGCAAGGGTTGACAAATACATACTACATAGACGAGAGGAGATACGGCGAAACTCTGTGCCTTGCATGTAGGGCGGTCATCGGGTTGCTTACGGGATGACATACCGCCACTGGCATGTGAAAGGAAGTTCGACATTGCAAGACTCCTCGAAAGAGTCAGTATCTCATCGGTTTAATTAATTTACACCAAGAGATCGACGACGCCTTCGACGCTGATGCTGCATTAGGGCGGTCCGTTGGTGACTGCAGTGGCGTTGCGGCTCAAACCGACCCCTGGTGGTGGTGCATTGGCTTTTTTTTTTCCTGGCCCTGTTTCTTGGTGTGTCTCTGCAGAATGATCATGCCTGTGCTCACAGTGAAAGTGCATTTGTACATTGCAGAGTTTTTTTTGCTTCTGCCTTCTACGATCGATTCGGGTAATGCCAACAGACCATGTTCTCTTGTCTGACAGCAAGCTATTTCTAAATGGGGGATATTTTAAAACCCGTGCCAAAAACAAACAAGCGGGAATCCAAAGTCTATTACTGGTACAGAACAAGGATGTGTCTCGGCGAGAACAAAAAGATTTTTCTGGTCTACGTTTTCTTTACGGTTAGGTTCACGATTACTGGCGCAGAGCACCTGTCAGATGGGGGAAAAGAAATGGTGTACCCAGTAACGAACTTACTGGAGCTTCTCCGGGGGAGCGCTAAAGTGGGAGATCAGCACGAGCCCATTTTCTTCATTTCCGTAGGGGTGTAGATAGAAGAGCGAGGAGAGGGACGGAGAAGTGGGAGAGAGTCACCAGTTGCGGTGGCATGCAAATGTGACTTTGAAACCCATTCAATTTGGGCGATCGGCCGGGGACGTCGACCACTCATGCTTGCGGGCAGCAATTTGATTCCGTCTTGTGACTGGGACAGCTGGACATGGGGAGGGAGGGGAAGAGTTTCTGGAAACGGATTGATTCACGCACACATGGCATGCTGGCCTGCCGTCTTCGAGAGGCCTGTAGGGCAACGCCGCCGAGCTGGCGTGGTGATTCGAGACGGATGACGGACGGATGGTCCCAGCGAGAGGGAACAGCCAGGAAAGCCAAACTAGTTACGGGATAGAAACGCCGAGATGAGAAATTCAAAGATTAGGCGCGAGGAAAAAAAGCCACGCTGCGCATGAAAGAGACTAACCTGGCGTGGCTTTCCGTACCTGCATTTACCAGCACGGTCTGACGCTGCGAAATGGCTTCTTCCCGCTATCCGGGTGCTCATTACAGCCGTGTGCAATGATTGCATTAGCTGTGCCGCGTGCCGCCTCTGCAAGGGAAATTGTATCAACTATTTAGTTATAGGTTTCCCTGTCTTGCCTTGCGCGGCCCCCCGGACAAGCCCACATTGGGCATTATAGGTCCCCCGATACCCCGGGGACACACGGACAGTTGCAAAAAAAAGAGAACGGTGGCACGAGGGGCCACACAGACTCTGGCGGGCGGCTAATTCTGACAGGGACGGGACGTCAATTATTGTTTTACTGCATTCATCTGGCGGACTCGGAGGATGGATTTTCAAAGGGGGGCCTGGTCTTTTCACGCGCAGCCATCGCTTGTGAGACAGTGTGTCTTGACACTATTTGCCGACTCATGCCCGGCAATTCTTTTTTTTTTCCTTTTTTTTTTATCGTCCCGAGTCGCTACAGTGGTTATACGAAAACGTAAAAATAGCAGCATTAGAGAAGGCGATGGAAAAGAGAAAACTCTTCAGGTGTATGCTGCGCTGCACAGCCCGTGTTGGTGGCGAGAGGCCGATGTGACTGCTACTTACACGAGACGTGACATCGCCGACGGCCTGTTTCTTTCTTTTCTTTTTCCTTGCCCATCATGCCTAGCGAGGTACAGCAGTACACTGGAGCTCGCGCGATCAGCTGTACAGGTACATCTCCCAGAGGCATCCAAGCCTTAACCCCCCTTCGAAATGGGCCTGGCCGAGTTCCTTGTTTTGGATGGGCGAGAAGGCAGAGCGCGGTGGACCCGACAGACCGAATGTGTGTGTGCTCGTCGGCCGGAGCTAGCCTCTTCCAGCCTTGACCTTGGACGAAAGAGAGAACTGGCAGAGCGAGCCGTGTGCCGTCTTTCCTGCTGCAAGGGCCCGCCGCCGCCGCTGATCCAGAGCGCGGCCGCGGACGGGGGGGGGTCAGCATGAGACTTTGCCCATCTGAGCTGACTGACCATGGCTCTCGCGCTCCCCGTCGCCCGCTAGTTGCTCAGAGAGATTTTTCTCAAGGCGTCGAAGGTGGAACCCATTTCCGGCTCACACCCCCCGGACAAGGACACCACACCCACACCTACTACTACACACGCCCCCCATTACTCCCCAATCTCGGTCCTAATGGAGAGGAAATGTCTGGGATGCTGCTCGACCAGCCGAAAATTAACATGGCTCTTGCTCCAGTTCGCCCCCCCAGAGCTGCCAAGTGCGGGTTGAACGGGAACGGGTTCTGGAGAGACAGGAAGACAGACCAGACACACATCCCCCGGCAACCGGATGTCTACATAAACCTCGACCCATCCCCCCCAATCTTCCTCTCGATTCCTTTTCCCTTCCTCATCCCAATCACACCTTCCATTCGTTAATCTGTACCAATAACACCAATCCCAAACCAAAACTCCCCCCCCAAAAATCATTCAAAATGAAGTACGCTGTCGTTGCCGCTCTCTTCGCCCTGGCTGCTGCCCAGACCCGCGATGACATCCCCAAGTGCGCCCTGCCTTGCATCGACGATGCCATCACCCAGAACACCGACTGCTCTACCTCCGACTACTCTTGCATCTGCCCCAAGCTCAGCTCCATCCAGCTGAAGGCCGCCACCTGCGTCGTCAAGGAGTGCGGTCAGGACGTTGCCTTTAGTAAGTTCCCGCTTTCATATCAACAACTGACATCGCCAACGAGCCAACAAACTAACCACTTGGCCACAGACAAGGTCCTCCCCGCCGCCAAGGCTCTCTGCGACGCCCAGGGCAGCAAGACCGGCACCACCGAGTCCTCGGCCCCTGCCACCACCGAGTCCTCTGCTCCCGCCAGCACCCACAGCTCGGCTCCCGTCACCACCGAGTCCTCTGCTCCCGCCACCACCCACAGCTCCGCTCCCGTCGTCACCTCGATGAGCAGCGTCTGGACCACCGCCCCCTGCGACACCACCTCCATGGTCTCGCAGACCCACGGCGGCAACCACACCACCACTGCCACCACCGTCCCCGTCGCCGGTGCCGCTGGCCTCTCCGTCGGTGCTGCCGCCATTGCCCTCGCTGCCCTCGCTCTGTAAGCGAGCTACCTTTCTTGACTGAAAGCATGGGTGTAGACATGAAAGATATGAGTTTCTCTTTTCTAGCCGTTTCCCGCGCGGTTATGAGATCCAGATTGGGACCTGTCTACGAGAACAAAAAATTGGGAAACCTAGCTACAAAAACTTGTTTTGGATTGGGACAAGATTCTGTCCTCTCGCGAGAGAAGACGGGTGTAATTACAGAACCTTAATAAACCAGTTTAGTCTGGATAATAGTAATGTCTGACAAACTGTTTACAAAACTTACAAGTTCCTTTCTTGGCGTGAATCGTATAATCTGAAACTTTCATCTGAACTTGTGTTTACGAAACGGGCGGCATAAACGCGCTGTAAACAAGACTGAGACATTCCAAGAGCAACAGCATTCCTCACACCACCACCCGACGACCGCAGACGGTGGGTGGTCCAGACTGGCAGCTAAGAACAGGCTCTCCCCGACAGTGCCTACCGGATAGAGACAATGCGGCCTGGTCCGGAAATTGCCATGAACAGACAGGCGCCGGCTCGCTCACTGTATGGAGAGACGAGAGAGAGAGTAATCCCTAGTCGGCTCTCCAACAACCAAGTGGGCACACACACCTGCCTGGACCCATCATCGACCCGGCGCGCGGTGTTCTTTTGTGCAGCTGCGTGGTCGGGACAGCCCCCTTGCCTTGCGACGTTGTATTATTACATAGCTCAACTGGAGCTCTCCCTCCCATCCTCCGGCTTCCTTTTGTGGTTGGTTGCGCGAGGATCACCTACGTCTGTTAGGCCAGTCCCTATTCTCCCCCACCCCGTTGCCTCGGAGAGCTCCAGATTCGGACTTTTCCCAGTTTCGAAATGTCGAGTGCACATCCTTCAGTGGAGGAAGAGGACAGGAACGCGCTAGCTGGGCTGTCTTGTCTGGTACGCGGGTATCCCCCAAGTTTCCTCTCTGTTATTGAACCGGGCAAAGGCACAAGGCTCAGCCTTTTTACTTCTTCACTCAATAGGCCTGCCTGGTTAAAATGCGACGTCCATCTGTGAAGGAATTGGCTACACCCCGGTCAAAGCCCCCAAACCGTGAATACCAAGCTTTTTCTGCAGGGCTGCCACACCTCGCAGCCTCACCTCACCGCGGCGCAACGCCAGCGCAAAAAATCCTGGCGCGTGGCGTCGCAGCATTTGGGAAAGCGTCGGCATTGGAGGGGTGTGAAGAACTAGAAGAAAAAAAATGTGTGTCGTTCGGTAGCTGAGCCTCAATTTCGAATGATGATGACATTGTGTGTTTGTGTGACTTGGTTCTATTTTTTTTTTCAACCCGAATCGTACGATTGCCAATTGGGGGTCTTCTGACGTGTGGGAGTCCGGGGAGTGAATCTGGGGAAATACGTGAAAGGTTTTACAAAAGTACCCCGTTAACCCGTGCCTCGTCAGGCGGGCGCGCTGCTGGTCATAGGCTGATGAGAGCACCGACACATGTAAGTTGGGAACCAACCCACTGTGGGTTCCTGCGCGAAATTACACTGGCTGGGTGGTCGGCCCCGACGTCGAAAGAGGACAATGGGGTTGGAAAAAGGCAAGAGCTCGTCCGAGAGCTGGTAATTGGGGAGCTGGATAGATCTCGAGCTCAGCTCAAGGCAGGTTCCGTCAGAGCGAGTCATCAGCATCGCCAAGATTGGGTTTCTGCGAATACTGGTAGCTTGGGAGCTCAATAGCTGTAGCATCTCACTTGGAGATGAATCAGTACTCGAGGAGCTCGGCGACTGCGAGCTCTATGACGATGGCAGTGCTTGTTTCGTCAAGTTCTTGTTTCGTTTCGAGGCATTTGTAGCTTTCAGTCCATGGCTGTTTTAATTGATGAAGAATTTTTCTTTCGTCGCCTCGAGATTTTTCTTTCGTTCGTTTTCCTCACATTGATTCTACTTGCCGTTCGCATACATATAAAACACCGTGTTACCCGGCCACGCGGCGCAAAGTTGCCGCTGCGAGCCGTAACCCGAAAAAACGAGATGCAACAGCAAGAGCTGATCGGCAAGGAGTAACAAAAAGTTTAATCAGAGTTTTGCAATGGTTTCCTGTCTGGTTCACCTGGAGGGCGGTTACTCGTCTGGTCGTAGTTGGTTTCTCTCTAGCAGGGCTGCTTTTGGTTGTAGTCGCAAACTCTAAGCACACAATGGAGGGAGGGAGGGGTGCAACGTCTGCACAGCCTCGAGAAGAAATCCGCATATGGAATCGCCTGTCCATGGGTTTGTGAGAATTATTCTTGTTCGAAAACATCGGTTTCTTTTTGTTTGGCGGTATGAGAAGTACATGGGTTTTTGAGTTGGGGTTGTTCTTTGCTACCCGGCAGTTGTTTCAAGAGGGCAGGTTTGGCTCACACACAAGAATGACGTCAATGAGGGCTTGGCGAGGACTCGCTGATGTTTTCGTCAAGCTTGAATAGACACATTGAAGTAATTTTGTGAGCCTGGTGAGGTTGGAGACAATGCATGCTGAGAATCGTCCATCAAGCTTTACTGTAAGTCGGCGTCAATTGGCTGCAGGAGATGTATACTCCTATACAGACATTACTATTGTAGCCACAAAATCTCTAAATATGAAAGCCAATTGAGAAAAGCAGTGCCAGAGCTTTTTCACTCGCGTTCGTTTCGGATAATGTAACAGGCTAGATTATAAGCGCGTCTCGTGGGGAGCCGATCACTATACCGTCATATGTCAGAACGAGTTTGATCAATCGTCCGAATCGTAGTAATCGTCCTCTATTAAATCTATTGCAATGCAGTGCTCGTCTATCTTGAAATCTTAGTGTTCATGAAAAAGCTTCACTTCAAACCGGCGTCGATCTCCATGACCCAGCCATGGACCTTTTCCGCAACCTGCAAGCTTGTATCTGCAGCAGTTAGCACAACCACATCTATCACAAGTAATCTTCATCTCGAACGCGACTTACCCTCCTTTGTGCAAAATGCATGCTGGATATCCCCCTGATCGACCTCCAGCAGCGGCCGGCCGGGCGCATCTCCCCTTGCCCTAAGCCGCGCGATGAACTCGTCACGCAGCCCATCATCAACCCAGTGGTCATGCTTCCCGTAAAAGAAGAAGAACCTCGGCGCCGCGGGAGTACCTCCCGCGTCCTTCGCCACATCGACTGCATCCCAGAACGTCTCATCCCATTTCTCATCGGTGACGTTGCGCAGCTCCGACCGCCCGAGGTGAATGGCCTGCCACACGCCGTCGCGGCTCTTCAGCCACTCGGCCAGCGCCGTCGCTGCCGGCTGGCTGAAGCCCAGGTAGCTCGACCACAGCCACTGCAGCGTGGACTGCGGCAGGAGGTACAGCAACGCGGCCGCCACGCGGTGCAGGTTCTCCTCAACAAGCTGCGAGATGGCGCCGTGGCCCTGCAGCGCCGTCACGCGCAGGCCGCTCGGCGAGCGCCCAATATGCGTGATTGTCGGGAAGAGCAGCACGCCGTGGCGGAGGTGCAGGTCCGGCTTCGGCCGCTGCAGCTGCCGGCTGAACGTCTCCACGGCGATGTACGCGCCGATGGAGTGGCCCATGATAACGACGGCGTCGTAAGGTTTGCCGGCCTCGGTGCGCCGCGCCGCGACGTCGGCCCAGATGCCCTCGACCTGGGCGTCGAGCTCGTACGGCGGGTTGGTGGCGGAGAAAGGCGCGTGGTCGTCGTCGTGGAAGCCGAGCAGGTTGCGGCCGTAGATGTCGTACGCGGCGCCGTCGGCCCGTTCAGTCTTGTCGAGCTGCGCGCGCAGGCACCGGAAGAAGTCGGCGTAGAACTCGACGACGCCTGGGTTGCCGGGGACGAAGTAGATGAGGGCGTGGGTCTTGGCGGACGCCTGCCGCGGCGAGGGCAGCGATAAAGTGGCCTTCATGCTCGCGTATGCTGAGCGGTGGTGAGAACTGGGTGATTAACGATGAAGCAAACATGAGCAGGCTGGTAATGTGGTTGCGCCCGTTTGGGACGCCTTGACGCTTGTGGGGCAGCAGCCGAGGCTGTTTGTGAATTCAACAAACATGCGCAACATAATATTGGACAGATTGTTGAATTTGTAAATTATATATGGAAATTCTGTAAGTCAAGTTGTAAAATTTGTGATATATATACCGTATTTTGCGCGTTCGGAAACATGCCTCATTAGCTTAAACACATGTCTTTAGTCAACCCCGGCAGCAGTACAGACAATCCTCAGTTCCCCTCCAAGCCCACCGCCGTCGTTTCTGCATGGCTAAACCTGCGTATTCCTGTTCTTGTAATCCTCAGCTTGCTAGGACACGACGGGTCAGGACACGCGACAAGCGAATCTGTCGTCATCCAGTCGTTGCGATGCGTGACGCGCTGCTTGGCCGGCAGCAGCGGCAGCACCGAAGCTGCGGGAGTCAGTAAGCACAGCCTTTCCTCACGTATCACGACAGGACTTGATGCTGTCTTACCAAGGCTGTATATGCTGATGGACTGACCCGGGGGTAGGGATATGAGCTCGCCCTCCAAGGTAAAGTAGTCGCCCTCCTTTGCGCCGCAGAGGATGCGCTCGCCGGGCGGGCAGACGACTTCCACCTTTAGGTCGTACAGCTCGAAGCCATCGTCTTGCGTAGCCTGAGGAGGAGCCATGTCTAGCAATCGGCCCTCTTAAGCGAGTTACCGACAATTCTGAGCCTTGGTAAGACGTGGCGGATGCAAGAGTTTACGCCCAGGTCTGTGAAACCAGCCTCTGACCCGCCTTGTCTATACCAACTAACTAGTTAGTGAATAGGCTGTAAATTGCCTAAGTCACGCGGGGTATTTTAGAATCTCTCTCCATCACATCTTATCAAGTGTTGAGAAATATGATTCGCCGTCACATATTTCACTTCTCTCATCACGTTTTGCGCCTGACAGTGACAAAGCGACACGTCAGGAGTTGCCCACAGCCGGCCAGCCAGCATCGCATAGCTGCAGTATGTGGAAAGTCTTTCGCAGCGTGTTACACAGATAAATCCGGTGCCCAAAAATGTCTTGAATAGGTCGCTCATGTGCTTCCGCTTACAAGCATGTGGGAAATGCAGCCCGTCACACTGGCTTTCTAAAAATGTCACAGTGCCTGAAATGACGCCCGACACCGGAGAGGTGGCTCGGTCTAAGGATACGAGCGGGCTTTCACAAACGAAAGGTAGCTGCCTCTCCAGGTTGGTGACGACTGTGGTGAGCCTTGGAGGCAGAAGCCACAATAAGCTGGCTCTTGAGTCATCGTGTAACCCACACGAGCGGGCTCTTGTGTGACCTTGTGTTCTTCAACGATGATGGTTCTGACTCCTTGTATCTGAGTGTGTTTACGCGCCTCACTGATTCGAAATACTGAAGGAAGCGAATTGACTGTTTCTGTGCAATATGACTCTTTTATAAGAATCCAACACGGGCGCTTATTCTTTGAACTGACGGGTCCAGATAACCAAATACACAGCACAAATGTACGCCACGCTGCTCGAAGCCAACATGGCCTCCAGATCACCCTCGCAAGTCAGGCCGCAGCTCCATGAAAGACGCACATGGCGCGTCTCGGTAGTCATAGAGCACGGCGTCCACGGCGGGCCCCAGCGCATCCGCCACGCAGGCTTGTTCTTCAGCCGCGATGAAGGCGAGAGCGACGACGTCTACTACTTCGACGCCGTGTCGGACGGCAGCGACTTCCACTACCAGTGGCTGCGTCAGTTTGACCCCTTCCGCAGGGGCGCCGTCGCCAACCACGTCGCGCTTGGCCTAATGGGCTACGGCATCAGCGGGCCCGACCTCGTGGACGTGCTCGCCAGCGTCGAGATCCCGTCGCCGGAGGAGGATCCGATGTATAACTGCCACAAGTGGGTGCAGGCGGCGCTGACGAAGCTCTATCAACGAGCGTTTCTGACATACGGGCAATACGTGAATGCTGTAACGGGCCTGCGAGCTGACAGGGTGTTGGCGAAATGAGAGGTAATGGGCCCATTGAGACAGATTGTATAATGCTCGTTGGGGACAAGATGCAAGCGGTGCTCTCAAACTTCTCTTGTTTTTGTGCTTTTTTTTTTGGGCTTCAAATCCATTTTCTACTGTCTATATTGATATCAATTCCAATCTATAATCCAAGCAAATTTCGAAGTCTTCATCAAGTGGCACAGTCTCTCTGGACCCAATATACCCAGACGAAGTACTTAGGCGGCCGTGGCAAACCCAAGCGTCCCGTCGCGTAGGTTGCACGACATGAAGCGGTTCTTCAAAAACGGCCAGCCCAGTAGCATGACATCCTGCGGCTTCACTTCCGACTCTCCCACGACGGCACCCATGCACGTGCCGTTGCGAACCTCTTGCAGAACGAGGTCACTGCCCGGAATTGTCATGTATCTTGTCGTACCATCTTCCAACGTTACCTCGATTGAGTAATCAGGCAAGGCAAACTCGCAGGGAAATGTGTAGCCTGTGGTGCCACCGGGCAGCGTCGTCTTTTCAACGCCTGGGGGGAGCCCGTTGTACACCGCATCGGCCATGTGGCCGGGGAAGATGAGGAGATTCGAGGTGCTATCTGTCGCGGCGCGGAAGAACTGAGGGGTGACGCTGTCGTTGCCGAGCTTGTAGCCGCTGGCGTGGAAGATGCGGTACGGCAGCGTGGTGTCGACCTTTTCCGGGACGAGGAAGAGGTCGTTGTTGTGACGCGAGGCGTTGATATGCCCCATGTCGAGATATCCTGCAATATATTAGCTCAGAAATTCCTAAAAGCTGACTTCAAGTAAGATTTCCACCTACCTCCCTCTTTCTTCAGAGTGATGGCAAACACAGCGTCCTGGAGCAACTCCGAGTACGGCCTCGTGAGCGTATTCATCCACGGCGTCCTCTGAACCGGCTTCATCGCGTGACCGTAGCCGGAGCCAAGACCTAGCACGCCAGCAAAGTAGCTATCATCATCCATAGACGGATGCAGTGTCTTGGCCATGCCGAAGGTCTGGTTATAATGCTCTACGCCGCCGACCTTGAAGCGGTCGTAGTGCACGCTGCCCTCGGCGCCAGCGCCGTCAGTACCCACCCAGTGGAAGCTAAAGCCCGTGGCGCGCTCGACCGTGCTGCTCTTCTTGTAGTGGTAGCGGCCGTGGTGCAGAAGCTTGTGGCGGAACGGCATCTTGTAGACTCCCGCCTTCTGGCCGATGACCCAGGTGTCAGTCGACCCCGTCGCGACGTCGAGGTTCAGCTTTTGCGGCGGGGTGCCGATCTCGACCTCGACGGTGAAGCGCTTCTTGGTGTCGAAGGAGCGGAAAGTCAGGTCTGCGGTGCCGGTCTGGTGCTTGTGGTTGTCCATCCACTCCCACTTGTCGAACTTGCCCTGCATGCGTCGGTCGAGGCGGGGGGTGCTGGTAGAGATAACGGGGGGCATGCTGGTAGGGATGACGGGAAGGGCCTGGATCTTCAAGCTGATCGGCTGGGGAGCGTTCACTATGCTAACAGCGGGCGTGAAGCTATAAGTCGAGTTGGCCACTCCGGTGGCGGAGGAGGCAGCCCGGAGGAGCGCCGTGAAGATTGAAGCCAACATGATTGGCAGTTGACGAAGACTTGGATCTGGACCTGGACTGGGTGTGTCCAATGGAATACATGACTGGAATGAAGTATACAGAGTTGAGACAACAATCTTTATTTATACACATACAAATGCGAAATCTCTCCCACGGTCAGATCCAACGACTTCAAGATTTGCTCGTGGCGGCGCCCCAACGAAGCCAACCGAGCACTACTGCGCAAATGATGGACGCCACTAAATACTTGGCTTGTATAATGGGCGTTTTTAATGAGAGTGAATTCTTTGGTACAAAGATGTAGAGTAGATGAAGTTGTGGCGGTTTGTGGGCAGGCAAGAGCAATTGTGGCATTTTCATAGCTAAGCGCCGTTGGTTTTACGCCTCCTTGACGCGGATCATGTCTTATGTTCTCTACATAATCGGTCAGAAATCTCTATAGCTAAATAGCGGCAAGTAATTGTAAAACTATGGGCACACTCTTATTGGACCATTGGTGTCGCTGCGATTCATTCATGATACTTACTGGCTTATGGTCGCGACCATCAACAACCCACCCCACTATACAAGATCGGAGCAGGACTATAAAGCATCACGCCTCCCTAGCATTGACATCTCGTAAGCTCACAGAAATCCCATTCATCAGTCAAAATGTCCAATCCACCCATCACCCTCTATGGCTCCGCCTACCCCGTCGCGAAAGCCGCCCTCGAGACCCTCAACACGCTTCTAGCCCAAGCCCAAGACGCCACCATCTCACCCAACCCATCTGCCCTGCCCTCCGCGCGGCTCTATCCCGACATGGACCCCCTGACCACGCAGATCAAATACGTGTGCAACATCATCCGCAACCTCGTGTCCCGCACCACCGGCACCGATCTCTCCTCCGCATGGGCCGAGAACGCGGAGCTCGCCACGTTCGCCGACATGGAGGCCCGCGTCGCGGCGGCGCTGGCCGTCGTCGACGCCGCGCAAGAGGACGTGGTGAATGCGAAGGCGAACGAGACGTTTACTCTGGTGACGAATGCATATGGCACAGTGCATTTGTGCACCCATGCGTGGGTGTCGACGCATATCCTGCCGTATCTGTTCTTTTACCTGGGCAACACATACGGGATCCTGAGGAAGGAGGGCGTGCCGCTGCGAATGACGGATTACATGAGGTCATTTAACAATATTTTGAAAGATAAACCCGCGGTTAAGTAGTTATTTCGGCCAATTGAATGCAATTCAAGAAAGATTTTAACTTTGCAGCTGCATGCCGGGGATGTCTCGTAACTAGTTAGTGGTGGGCGCCCAGGATACAGGAGAATGTTGGCGTGCGGGACACAAGGTCCGATACTACCTCAGCTTGTAAAGCTCAATTATTGCGATGGGGGGGGGGGGGGGGGGGGGGGGGGGGGGGGGGGGGGGGGGGGGGGGGGGGGGGGGGGGGGGGGGGGGGGGGGGGGGGGGGGGGGGGGGGGGGGGGGGGGGGGGGGGGGGGGGTGTG
>JAZHPD010000016.1:0-31080 GCA_037575805.1 Lecanicillium sp. G3 | reverse complement strand
TTTTTGTTGGGGCGGTCTTTTTTTTTTTTTTTTTTGTGGGGGGGTCTACACTCTTTCTTCAAATCATTTTTTTTTTTTAATTTTTTTTCTTGCCCCCCCCCCCCCCCCCCCCCCCCAACAAAAAAAAAAAAACGGAAATACAAGGGAACGTGTTGAATAGCAAGCTATTTGGCTTATTAGGAGGCGGCCACGTGTCGAAGGAAATCTTTGTCCAACCATTGAGGCTCCTAAGACGTTCTTTGCGGATTTTATTTGCGATTCTAGTAATAGCGGAGATTTAAATTGCATTGCTATACTCGCCTTCGGATTTTAGAATTCCCCATTCTGTTCTCATTCGCAGCATTGTAAGATATAAGTCTGCTAAACTGACTGCTGTTAAGTCTGAGTGCCTGTGTTATAACCTCAGTAGAGGGTCTTCGCTCTTTAGATGTATATTTTACAGTCTACGGTATTCCTTTGCAGTGAGGATGGCCCATTTCATTATCAGTCGGAGCGGTCGGGAATTGATATTGTCGTTTCTGCAGCATCAGATCTTCGACTTGGCGCAGTTGTGCAGCTTTCGTTGCTTATTGACACGTTCATTCTACTTCGGGGCTCTTAGGCTGAGGAGGGCGATGTGATGCGCAAAGGCACGCGGGTTTGGCGTGTTGGTGTAGCGTGATAATAACGTTGCTACGTTTAGTTAAGTGCCCAACTGAAAGGCGGCGCTAGAGAGGGCGGATGGTACATACTTGCCTCTTACACCGCATCTACGCCCTTACAGCAACTCATCGCCAAAATGGGACACATGTGCGTAAATTTTCAAGACGTTCTGAATTCAAATTGTTAATATGCGTAGTAACATGATGGATGACGCCGTCATCGCCAACCGTAAGTCCTCATTCTGGCTCACCGCGCCGTGGCCGCGGCTGACCGGATAGT
This sequence comes from Lecanicillium sp. G3, assembly GCA_037575805.1. NCBI lineage: Eukaryota > Fungi > Ascomycota > Sordariomycetes > Hypocreales > Cordycipitaceae > Lecanicillium > Lecanicillium sp. G3. The sequence goes on along the minus strand of JAZHPD010000016.1, from coordinate 30,159 downwards.
ACCCCCGGAACACCTCCGCTCCGTCATGCGCTCGCTGCTGGCTGTAAGCCCGGAAGTCCAGAATGTGTTTCGCGAAAACGTCCGCAAGATATTGCAAGAGTACCCTGCTGGTTTTCCGGAGCCCACCGAACTCTTCCCGTTCCCGGACCAGGTCGGGCCTGCGTGTGAGGAGTATCTTGCGCTGACGAGATGCACATTTTCCTCGAAACTTATAATGGAAGCGCTGCCAAGGTAATCGTCCTTTTCTTCAGCAATTTTAACGTCTAAGCTGAAATTGGTGGAACAGCGTATGCCATGTCATCAATGCTATCCCGCTCGCGAAGGCAAGCTGGGTCCCAGGCTCTCCGCTCTCGCAGATGCTGGAGCGCCTCGACGGCGACGTGGTGCAGGCCATGCAGGCTGTGAAAGAAATAGACCACTCATCAACTCCAGAACTAAAGAGTTCTTTGGACGAGGTTGGCGATGCCCTCGCGGCGTGCCGAAAGCACTGCGATGCCGCGGGCTTCACGTTCCCGCTCGCCCGCTGCGCTAGGCAGCTCCAGGATACTACCGCACTGTTATACCCAGTCGCAGACGCTGCTGCGCAAAGCATTACCGCAAAACTGGAGGTTCGTCTTCCAGCCTCCTCGACAGTGGAGATGTGTGCGATTGGTGAGCGGCAGCTCCCGCGGCTCTTCAACGGCCTGTGGCAGATGGCGTCTCCCGAATGGGGCTCCTCCAGCGCGGAGCGACAGCAGGAAGCTCTGGTCAGACTGGTTGAGTCTGGGTTTGTGGCATTCGATATGTCTGACCACTATGTAAGTCTAACCAGCCCTGTAGAAATGTCATCTGCTAACAAGGTACAGGGCGACGCGGAGCTTGTCTGTGGTGATTTCCGCAACCGCCTTCCAGATGAAGCAAAGGAAGCTGTATACATGGCGACAAAATGGTGTGTGTTCCGCGATATTCAGACACCTGTCACGACGGAGTGGGTGCTGGGGCAGGTTAAAGAGAGATCTCGCCGTCTGAGTGGGCGGGTTGACATGTTACAGTTTCACTGGCACGACGTGAGTCTTTATATCTAGCGGTTCCGAATCACAACTAATGACTGTTTTTATAGTACGAGAAGAAGGAATACCTGGATATCCTGGTAGAGTTGGTAAACATCACCAAGTCACACCCCGAGCTGGTCACTTCCGTCGGTCTTTGCAACTTTGATACCGAGCATACCATTGAAGCTTGCGAATACCTCATTCAGAAGACAGGCTCTGTCGGCATCATATCGAATCAAGTTCAAGTATGATTTCCAGCCTTTTCTATGGCTTGTATAACTGATATGTATGAAGTTCTCTGTCCTCGACTCCCGCCCTCTAAAGGAGATGGTGCAAGCCTGCACCAAGTACAACCTCAAGCTCCTCACATACGGATCCTTTGTAAGCAGCCTTCTGTGTCCTGACACCCATCTTCCAAACTCGCAACTAATTGCAGCAGTGCGGCGGCTTCCTCGCAGACAAGTGGCTCAACCACACCACGCCGCCCAGCCTCTACGCACAGGACCTCACCCCCTCGCAGCGCAAATACCTCGACACCCTGAACGCATGGGGCACGTGGGCCGGCTTCCAAGCCCTCCTCTCCATTCTTGACACCATCGCAAAGCGCAAGAGCGTCGGTATCGCCAATGTCGCGGCGCGCTGGGTCCTGCAACAGCCTTCCGTCGGTGCTGTCTTGGTGGGCACGCGGCTCGGCGTCTCGGCGCGCGGCCACGATAACCTCGCTACGTTCCGAATGGAACTAAGCGACGAGGACATGGCGCTGATTAATGAGGCGGCACTGGGTAAGGCTAGGGAGAAGACGGACGGTATTTACGCCAAGATGGGTGACTGCGGGCACGAGTATAGACATATGCACAAGTAGAGAGAGAATAATGATTCCTAGAAATTGTGGGCAGAAAAAAGACTATAATCCGAACCATTAGGTGATACAAGGCAACACTGTAATACAAAAAATGATACAAAGCATACAGGACCTAGACCTTGACCCTCTTCTTCACCTCGACCAGGCCGACGCTGGCCTTGGACACGACGGACCAGCGCGGCGCGTATCGCTTGAGTTCCGTAAACGCAGGGATCTTGGCTGCCACGTTGGCGTCGCTGTAGCTGCAGCTCGCCGTAATCTCGAAAGGCTCAACTCGGGCCTTCAGTTCCTGGTTGACGCGAGCTTCCTGCTTTACCTCTTCTTCCCTTGAAACACTTGCAATAGAGTGTCCGCTGCCGAGGTCGAGTGTCACATTCCATGCCCCTTCCCACTTGCGGCGCCACAGCCTTACGCTCGTAACGCCTCCGTGAGGCTTCTTCTCAATCGGCGCGCCGTTGGCGACAGCGAAACTAGCGACAGCCTCGGAAAAGACCACAGTGCAAGTTCTCGTGTCGACAGCGTCCAGATGGAGATTTACAGACTTGCCATCTGACGACCTGGATGCCGAAATAGTGACAAGGTCGTTAGGTTCGACCCCGTGTGCAACATCGGGCGGTGCAGCGCTTCCGTCATACACACAGACACCAGCGCGGTCCGCGGCGAGCTTGCAATCGATGTTCTGACCGGCTGCACCAGGCAGAGACTTGATGATTTCGCGAGTATAGTCCGGAATACCGAGGATCGACACTCGGTTGCTGCCCTCGTCAAGGTCAATTGTCTGCTGAAAGAAGTATTTGAAACGGTAGTTAGCCGAAAAAGGGAAGGCGACAAGATTGTAAATGAGCGTGCCGGCGAATACGAGGAACAAGAACGTCGGCAGATGGTGTCCAATACGGTGGACGAACGGAGTCAGAGGGAAGAGCATAATTATAGTGAGCAAGCCAACGGCGAGCAGGGGGGTCAGGGCGTCGCTACCATCGGTACTGGTCTGCGCCATGCTAGCCGTCTGAGTGAGAGCCATGTTTGCGGTGATAATGAGGTGGATAGGCGCAAGGAGAAGTAGCTGGAGGAACCAAGTCCAGCTTGGCATATGTCCCGACCAGGCCTGTTCATTGCCGTACGGCGCATAGTGACGAGTCTCTTTTTGACCCTCATCAGTGGACGCGTTCCTTCTTCTATAAGTAGTGGCAAAGGTTGTCTGGTCCTCGCCATCTGACACGCCATCTGCAGCGCCGTATCCCTCCTCACCAGCCCGGAGAGGGGTGGTCTCCGTGGCATCTTCTTGCTCCTCTGCCTCGTTGTTTTCGTCGTCGTTCAAGAGAATGTTGCTTGGAGGGTCAGCGTCCTGCATCTGCCTGGCAAAGCTGGGCTTGGAGGGCAGCGCGAAAAGCTCGAGAAGTGAGATGAGGAGTGCCAGGAAGACACCAGTGTGAAAGAATGCAGCAAAGTAGAATGCGCCGACGTGAAGTCGATCCTCGCAGACAGCAACGAAAATCTGGAAGGCCCAGGTAAGAACAAACAGCCACATGAGAGAGTAGCCGCGGTGCAGGGCACTCGGGCGAACGTAGCTGGATCCACGCATGATGAGCCAGAATGAGGAATAGAAGATGGAAAAAGACATGGCCCAGCTGGACGAGTTAACTTTGTTGAACCTGTGGGGGAACAGGGAGACTTACATGGCGTAACTGCTGCTGTACATGATGAGAGGGTTGAGCTTGCCCACTAGTCTAATGGAGCCGAACGTGAGGACAGACGCAAAAATGAAAGCAAATGGGAAACGGAAAAGTCCACGCCAGCCATTGAGAGAAAGCAAGTCGTCGCTCACGCCGGAGTCCACTTCTGTGCTGCTAGCAAAGTAATAATACTTGCCTTGCTTGATGAGAAGAACAGTAACAATAAACAAGATGAGGGGCGTCACAATGAGCAGTGTTAGCGTCCACGCAAAAAGGCCCCTAAGCCCAAAAGCAGCCCAAGTCTTGCCGAAGAAGTCAAACCACACACCGCGCGTAGGATTGCCGTTCTGCACCAAGTCGTCCCTGCCATCGGAGCGACCACCGTGGAAGACGGTGCCAGTGGTCTGGGACAGCTCCTTTGTCGATGTGAGGGCAGCGGAGAGCATGTGCCAGATACTATTAGCTGACGTATGGCGGGCATCGTCGTCTTCTGTGTGGTAACGCGACCGGGGCTCGTAAAAGGCGATATCCATGCCACGCTGGCCGTAGTGCCCGGCGAAAATTTGGTAGTCGGTGCCACTTCTAATAACACCGGCCTCGAAAGCATCGGCGGCAATGACGGAGCCGAATGGGTAAGGGCTAGATCCGTACGCCTTGGCGATCTCCAAATCGGTGGTACGGAAAAGCATGGCGCGACCACCAGCTCCAGCACCTTCCAAGTTGACAAACGTGTGGCAGAATTGACGTACAGGGCTGTAACCAAAAGCGATAGCGCCGAGTAAGCCATCCTCTTCCGCGTTGTTGAACAATAAGACGATTCCGTTCTTGGGCTGCTGGCCCTCGGAGGTAAAATGGCTCAGCAGCTGGAGCAGAGAAATGCAGGACACGCCATCATCCGTGGCGCCATAAGCTGTGGCAACGCTTCATCATCGTTAGTTTTCTAGAGTATGCATCTCGAAGAAGATGTACTCACGAATCGTAGTGACAATTGACAAGCACGCCGCCCTTACCACGGAAGGTCTCCGCAGCCTCGGGTGACTTCCACCATTCTCCCTCTGGGTCTTCCTTGCCATGGATGTATGCGTAAAAGTTGGTGCCTTCAAAGTATTGTCCCGACTGTGCGGGGGCTTCTCTACCCTTGACCGTAGTCTCTGTGATGAATGTAGCGTTGGAGATTTGATCATCAAACAGTGTAACACCGGGAGCTCTCTCGCCGGTCGAAGCGTGCACATCGGCAACAGCGATGGAGTCGGTATTCCAGACATGGCCACCAGAGAACTCGGTCGAGTATCGGATATTGTTGTGGTCCAGGATCTGCTTCGAGCGGCTAATCAGGTACTCGCGCACGTCGTCGTTGGCGTGGCTGTTGTAGGGATGGAACTGCGACGTGATGCGCTGCAGGTCAATCCAGGCCTCGGTTAGGTTGATGCCGGCCGGTAGCGCCTTGTCCTTGGGCAGAGGAGGAACTGACTCGTGGACGTAGATGAGTGGCACGAGGAGGGCTATGTAGGTGACGGTCGTCCAGAAGAAGACGGGCCACGGCCGAAAGGCGAACGGGTTGAAGCTGGCCATGACGCAAGAGGTGGCAGGGAATAGCCCTGACAAGCCGTTGATGTCGGAGCCCTGAAGTAGTTGGAAAACAGTATTCCCTTTCTTGTCGAGTTAGCGATGCTCGCGGACCATTGCGCGCCCTCGCCGGATACTTGGTGAGAGGCAGGGAAAGATGAGGTTGGAGAGTTGGGGTTAGAGCTGAAGATGGATGATCGCTGCAGGTATTGGCTGCGTGCGGAGCTGCCTGCCCGTCATACCAGCGCGGTCCACCCGCTAAACCCACTGGAGCTCAAGCGCTGCGGGGTAGCTCTGGTGCGCCAAACGCAGTACTGGTTTTGCTACCGTGGCCGTCTGTCGCGTCACGGCATGGCTAACTTAATTACTGCAACGATTATTATGCAGCCATCGGTCGCATCTAAATGCAATCACAGACACCGGGACGGAGCTTTTCCAATCGAACTCGCTTACTACGCGATCGACTAAGACTATCGACTGACTCCAAAACTAGTGTTACAGTGTGTGCTTCAGTCAGTTACTGGCGCTTTCCTGCAGTTAGCAATAAAAGGCTTCGTTTACACGTAGCCTAGAAAGCCCTCGACTTCGAAAGCCCTTACTTGCTTCAAATTGTCAGAGTACCCAGGGTTAGTCTGCCTTTCGCGGCCACTAAATAATCAATTTGTTCCTAGAAATGCTCAACTCTGAAGGTTTGCCATGTTTACGCGGGAGGAGGGGGCGGAGGAGGAGGAGGCGCGTCGGCCGGCGGCCCGGGAGGGGGAGGAGGTCCCTCGCCTGGGGGAGGAGGCGGAGGGGGGGCACCGCCGCCAGAGTACTGCTGAATTAACGAGTTAAGACCGGCAAGACCAGGAGGCGCGTCAAGCCCAGCACCGCCCTGGGGAACACCAGGGGGGGCCATGCCCGGTGCAGCTCCGTAGCCACCATATCCGGGGTATCCCGGGTAACCTCCGTATCCAGGAGCCTGTCCATAGGGCGCAGGGGGTTGTTGTTGCTGCTGCTGCTGCTGCCAAGGAGCAGCGCCAGAAGAACCTCGGCCTCCGCCGTAGTAGCTGTCGTTTTGGTCCTGTCCACGGTTGCGGTCGCGGGCCCACGGCGCAGGGCCACCCGAAGGGCCGTCGCGCCCGTCACGGTCGTCTCTATCATCGCGTCGGGATCGCCATGGTGCAGGGCCTCCAGTAGGTCCCCTCTGCCAGGGTTTGGCATCTGGCTCATCGCCGCCGGGACCGGCTTCGATACGGGCGGGGGCGTTCCCGCCACCGAGTTCTTGCATGAGTTGCTATTCTGAATTAGTATCAATATGTCACGATGCAAAGATCGTGGGAACTTACCTCATATTCACGGTCGATACCGTCGCCGCCACCGACTTTACCGGCAAGGCGAGGACCGTCGTTGCGCCAGCTCGCGCCGCGCTGTCTGTCGGGACAATCGCGAGCCATGTGGCCCGCATTACCACAGACTCTGCAAATAATGCTGGCCGTATAGTTCTGCTTCTCGGGGCAGTCGTATTTACGATGACCAATCTTACCACAGTTCTGGCAGGCCTGGTTTTCGTCGTCTCGGAGAGTACCGTTGAGCGCAGCAAGCTCACGGAGCTGGTTACGCTTGAGCTCGTTCTGGTTTTCGGGCGTGGAGGCGGCCTAAACATGTTAGTTTCTTTTCAGTGCAGCGAAGACGGGAATACTTACCGTCTCAATGACATTGTGAATCAGCTGCTTGGCCTTGTTAATCTTGTCCTCGGTATCGGCCATGACCAAGCAGTGCAGGTCCTCTTCCTGGTTGCTAGAGTGAGCAGCATCAGAACGGCCTTTTCCTTCCTTGACAGAGCCCTTGCCACGAATAGCAATCTTGGCACCGGACTCCGTCTCCATCTTCTTCAAGGTGTTGCCACGAGGGCCAATAAGCAAGCCAACTTGATGGGGAGAGCTACGTGTTAGTATCATGGTAAAGTGTCAAGCAGGATATGGTTAGGAGTAGGCCCGTTTCGACGAAGGATCTCAGTGTCCAGGCTTGTTTCAACGGCCAGGACGGATCAGACTTCAAGCAGGGAGATAGGGGGAATAGACAACGCATCGTCTTGGTTAGGGTTAAAGGGTTAGCAATCATACTGAAGTTAATCTCCGGATAGTCGTTGACTGGAACGTAGACCTTTTCCTGCGTCTTTGTAGGTCTACGATAGTCTTGTGGCGGGTGGTAGTTAGGAATCGTCTTCATGGCCTTTTCGATGAGCTTGTGGCGTTCGTCCTCGAGGCGCTTGCGGTATCGGTATTCGCGAGTGTTGACACGGCGACCGTGGTTGTCGTACTGGGGAGGAGGCGAGGGAGATCTAGAAGAGGTCAATAAGAAATTCACGCGAAATAGTGATAAATTAGCATACCTGTCGCCATCCGCAGGAACAACATCGTCTATGCGAAGCTTCTGGCTGATTTCCTCGATGCGAAGATGCAAGGTATAGGCCTCGAGCTGTTCGCTGGTCATGGCCGACGTAATGGCAGTTGGCAGGTTGATCAGGCCGGCGGCCTTGTTCTCGGAGGCATCGCCCCAACGGTTGCGCTTCTTGCGCTGACGCGGAGCGCTGGCTTCGCTGCGAGGTTCAGGGTCGCGACCGCGCTTGAGGTCGCGATCGGCCATCGGCATACTGTCATCGTCGCCACCCATTCGTCGGCGATTCCCTAGAGGAATGTTATTCGAACCGGTAATCCCCTGGTTTCTCCACGACATTTTAACGTTTTGCTGGAGATGATCTGGATGTTGTTTGAATGAAGCGACAAGTTTCAGTGACCCGGTGGCCAACTTTTAGAGATGCGACGGGTCCCGGATAAACTATTTTCCGGTATTGCTTCCCGCACGCAAATTATGGCGTGCAGACGTAATGGATTGATTCTTCTCCTTTTGCCTAGTGAAAGAGGAGGTTGATTATAGCTACTAAACTTTAGCGCTTTAGCACCATGTGATTATATCGTGAGTATAGGTTTCCCCCTATTTTGTATCCCCCTTCTCAGTCACCGGTGCTTTGCTCTGTGGCCTGGGCTTAACGAAATATCCGGCTCGCCAAAACTCGAATGTTGACCAAGTAACGAGAAGCCCAAGTGATAGCATGTTAGCGAGGGCGAAGACGCTGAGCTCCGCCTCGGCCATAGAGTCAATATCCTGTGATACTTGGAAAAACTCGTGCACCGCTTCCTTGGGGAGATAGCTTAGCGCGAAGCCGATCACATAGAGCAAAGTGATGGAGACGCGCTCAAGAGAGATGATGTTAGCAATGAGGGTATGGCGGACGGCCCAGTTGCGATGCCTAACAAAATCCTTAGCCCGCGCAGTAACGGCTGTCATGTACATGGTGACCCAGTAAAATGGTGCGAGGATAAAGGTGCTCAATTCAAACGTCGGCCAATAGAACGGAATTGACGGTCCAAGACTGTGCAAGTGGAAAGGGTTCTGGTGGCTATACGCGTTCTTAGAGAGGAAGAACCAGTAGCCTGTCATGCTGAGCAAAAGCGAGATGGAGAGGATAACGTAGCCAGCGGTACGGTGAAACACAGGCCACCGTTTTCGAAGATGCTCTGAATGCTGTAGCGGCACCAGTACAGTCCAGACAATGGCAGGTGCTGAGTGTAAGCCGTTGTAAACCCACATGGGCATTGTTCTCTGGCGGTATTGAATAAAATGCTCCCCCCTCTATGAGAACAGATTAGTTCAATGAGTACTTGCAAATACCGCTTGCAATGCTTAAGTGATACCACTGAGCTAGTTGGTGACTTGCCTCTGGAGTCCGGCTTGACAGGAATAGATAAGACGGGTTGTAGAGTGGATGTTTTTCGATCCCCAAGAAGGGTAGTAAAGCATACATGATCAGCAAGCCGCCAAGGGGTACAATGATCCATTGTGAGATACGAAGCGGCGTTTCAGAGGTCATAATGAGTGGTCGCTGTATGTTATACAATATAAGGGTACATAAGAATCGTGCAATTGCGTTGGGAAGGTTGGGGAATGGAATGAATATTTAAAGAAGTAGAAACTGCCAATTTGTTTTGACCATGCCAGCCATCTCAGCCTCCCCATTGTAAGCATAGCGCGCATGGCTAGCTCAAATATTGCAGCTCTGCTCGCGAAGAGCGTCATCGCATTGCATTTTGAGCCCGCACTCTGGCGGATTGAATACCTCATCACCGGAAAAGTGGAACGTATCGGCATTTGGCGGCAAAGAACCTTGGATCTGTTTGCGGGGGTCGGCACATGTGATTTTGCTTGGGTGCTGTTAAGGCTGATGGCGCACATGTAATACGTCCATAAGGTTGTAACTCAGCAATGCGCCTCCTCAATGCTAAAACTCGTTGCGACCGAAAGATGTCTTGCACATGCGTCGCTTTTCTGGCATAGAGTAATCAACCACTAGAACGCAGTATCGGGGAAATCTGTTTGACCGTTAGCTCGGCTAAATGTAGTGCACCGACCAAGTGGCAATCTAGCGATCTCCTTAATGCAGACCGAAAATATAGATAAAAGGAACAATATCTCCTTAATAAAGCTGGTTCGATAATGTTTCGAATAGCTTTAATTGCAGCGGCGCAGAAAAATGAGAAAACCGCTCGACATGGCGAGAGCGCAAGCACACAACCAACACTCCACGATGGTGTAGGATTGGCTTAAGACCGAGCCGAAAACGTGGAACAGCGGCCAACGCCTCGTTGGCCGTTTCGATTTATACCTAATTTATCTCGTCAAACCACTGCCTAAGTTAGCGGAAGCGGACAAGGTACCATTCCATGTGCGTGGTCACAGCATCATTTTATTCTCGTCTACGCTGCTTTACCGTTGCTCTATTCACCAGAGCTGAATTGCGCTGACCAGCTGGTCAATGAGCGAGTTCGCCGCGATCCTCTTCTAGTACACAGCGTGTAAGATCAGCGGTGCGCGCGAAATCTACCTATTACGTGGACTCATCCATAAGTACGGCGTGCTTGATAGCGATGTCGTCCGCGACGGAGTCCCTAAGACGGCTATATGGAAAATTATCGCTGAGATTGAAAAGACGACAGGTTTACGCAAGGAAACGAGGAGACCCTATGACGTGGGAGATAGGCACCATCGTCGCGGCGTTGTCGAAACAAGATGTATGGAATAGTTTTAGGGTGGATGATATTCTCACGCTTTATGGACGAGGATCGTTTCTACCGTTGTCCACGAATTGACTCGCAATGCTGTAATGTCGGTTAGGCGAGATTGTTGTTTCTCATCGTAGAGCACAGCCAGAATTCCTTCATCTCGCGCAGCCTGGAAGTCGCGAACCTCATTATCGCCGAAGTAAACAATATCCTCAGCTGCGATACCGTACTTCGCCAATACAATGCCAAACAGCCCGTCAACCTTGGACTTGCCAACCTCATTCGTCGTTACAAGAATATCGATATATGGCCGTATCCCGAGCATTTCCGCCGTCCATTCTTGTCCATCCGCGGGGCCTTCAGTGATGACTATCACATTCTTCCCTGTCTGATGCAGAGCCTGTAGAAGCTGCAATACACCAGGCTTCATGGTCAAGCTTTGGCGTAGAGAATCGCGGTAAACATCCAGCAGATGATCTAGCAAGGGATTTTCAAGTTCCGAGGAGTGCTTGGAACCTATCAGCCCGTGCGCATGGAGAAGACGACCGAATCGTTCGCGCCGGTACTCGGCTGCAGTTCGGCCGTCCGTGAAGGCGTTCGCAGTTGAATCGCGCAGTATAACCTGGTACGTAGCTCTAAGACTATCTGTGCTGATTTGGCCGTTTGAAGCGTGAATTGTCTCAAAGAGCTGAGCTGATGCGTAGGCCGAAGCTCGTCGAAAATCGTGAAGTGTATCATCAAGGTCAAAACCGACCCAGGGTTTTGAAGAGAGTATTTCTTGAATGGACATGTTTTGTACCTTTGCTTGTCTTCGTATAGCCCATTTATTTCGTTTTTTTTTTCCTCTTTATTTTTTTTTTTAAAAAAAAGCTGAGGATTTGATGAACCGGGCTTTACGAGATTGAAATCCAACGTTAGAAAATAATATCCGAAAGTGTCGCGACCGTCGCGCGACTCTTTGAAGTGGCTGCTCAACTAGGCATCCACGCATAAGTCGCGGACCTCTGGTCAGCTGACCGGAGCCAAATCCGCAAATTCACTCTACACTCCTGGTGTGATTGGTTATGGCACTTCGCGAAAGAAACGACATCTATGCTATACCCCCCGTTCTTTAAGTGTGTTGTGTGAGCGACCGGCGCACACCCCTCGAATGAACAGGCAGCGCAGGTGCGACGCTCACCACAAAACAGCGCCGAAGATTGCGCCTACCAAAATGCTTCTCCTGCGACGTTATACTCCTCATGTCCTCACAGAAACCACTTATGATCACGTAACGCGTCCCGCTCAAACTGCGCACGTTCAAAATGAAGCAGAAATGCTGCCAGGTTAGCATATGCTTGCTGGTTGCCAAGCATTCATTGGCGGTTCAGTCGGAAACGGGTGGGAAGGGTGGATGAACGTGGCTGCTCCGCGCAAGGTAAAAACTAAAATTTGTAGTTCATCTCTACTCATTCACTTGTCCTCGCGTTACAAAATGCTTCTTGACTCCAGTAAATTGCCGAGTGTCTTCAGTTTCACCGGTTTTGCGAGAAGCACATCCATCCCGCTGCCGATCGCCTCCTTATGCGCATTTTCCGAAGCCAGCCTGAAAGCGCGTTGATCGGGACATGCTGACGAATCTCTTTCGGTCGTGGGCGCGTATGCGTCTCGTCGTCTCGAATCTATGATCGGCATGGAAATGTCCATCGAGACGCAGCTGTATGTTTGCCGGGATCAGCAAAACAAATCGACCTCTTCCTGGCCGTTTAGCGCAGTGTCGTACTCGATGTCGAAGTGATTCATGTGAGAGCAGAGCACGTTGAGGTTAATGTGGTCGTCATCGATAAGCCGAAAAATGTGAAAAGTGTTAGCTGTCTCCGCGAAGGGGAATTGATTGGTTGTGACGGCGTCTATTAGCTGTTCCGCTTTTGAATCCGAAAACACTATCTCGTCCTCTGAGGGACGTTCCATGGAGTGAGACGATGACCCTCGGTCCAGAGGTGGTATTGGATGCTGAAACTTGACAAACTTCCTATCCTCATAGATCCAACTGCTTGTTCTAGTGACATAAAATAGCTAGATACGTAGGAAAATCACAGACGTTTATCCAGTGTGTATACACCAGTAGCAATACCCGCGCTAGTTTACGGGGGCCAACTATATGATAACAATTAGTAGTGGACTCGGCAAATAAGTAATAAGACGAAATATGTGGCAGAGGGATATGTTCAAAAATTGCTAAATAGTCCGCAACACTAAAACCTGAAGCATGGTTATTTAAACGCCACGGTCGCATTCTGGTAGAGAATAACGTTCGGGGTCGTTGCGAGGGCTTCGAGCTCCTTGGAAGAACTCGACAATTAATTATACCACCAAAACATGAAATTCGGCGCGTCTGCACCAGATACGTCGATGGCAACCTCCATTGTGAGCCAGTTGCTGCAGATGTCTTGTATAATATTGTGTCACTCAGACAACTTACCGTCTCGATCTTTTTTTTTTTCGACAAGACAAGTTCAATCCGCAACCCCCTGAGATCCTTAACCTGGTATGCGAATGCCCGATTCACGTCTGGTCCAGCAAGGTCTCGCTCAGATACCGCTACGTGTTCTACTGGTTAAACGATGGGCATGGCCGTCCCTACGTCGACTCTTTATTGATACGCTACCACGCAGTTCCGCGACAATGCGCTTCACAAAACTGAGACCAAAACCAGTGCCAGGGTTGGGGGTGTCTTCTTGGCCAATTTTTGAAACATATAAAAAGCGGACTTTATTTTGCCAGAAATACAAAGCAATTGCTGCATTTTGCGTTCTATCTTCTCACGGAGCCAATGGTAGTAACTCATACTCGTCCATCATATTACTGAACAATATAACTTTTGATAACGTCGATGGTCTGGCTGGTTGCGATCCCGTCACTGAGTTTATTACTACCTGTCTAGATTGTCCTCTTATTAACGACCCATGCCATACTGCAATGGTACTCTTAGCAAGGGAACTATTGAATGCAAGACGGACAGATACGCGATCTTATACAATGCAGCAAGTAGACGAGTGGCTTTATTGTTTTTTTAACACAGGGGACACTTTTGACGACATGAAGGACAGAGTCTTCCGTTATTGAAATCCGCGTATTGCTCGAAAATAATGTACGCCTGAAATCCCGACATGAGCGGCATCGGGGTTCGCACTGCACCTTTCTGTCGCTATTATTATATTATTACTTACGTTAGCCCAAGGTGTTCGCCGCATATTGCATCGAGTTGAGTCTCTGTGGACTGTTTCTAACTGGCATGTCATTGCTGTTTTTATGAAAGAAAAGCGTCGGCTGTCTTTGAAGTCTTTGGGACCACTATTAGAGGCACTCAAATCCACACTTTGCGTCTTCTGGAACTCTTCGCTTTTGTTTTCCCTTGGAGTTAGCTTGGCGGCCTTGGCACTTGTTTTCCAAAATCACGAAGATGGCGGTTCGGAGTATAACTCCAATCTGTTGAAGCCGAGTATGCTCACAGCATTGACAGTTTTTGCCGTTCTTTGCAACTTAAACTCGATGGTGTGCTCGCTTCTGCTTTGTCGCCGTGCAGCGCTTCAGCTGGCGATATTACTTGCAACGGTGGCCATATCATACGTGCCTGGCAATATCGATGGTTTCTTTGACGGCTGTAACTGTGTGAAGAGCAAGTTCAGGAGAGACTGTGTACCGCTGCTGTTGCTCCCTGAGGTTGAAACAAGCGTCTGGCGAGCAATTACATTTCTAATTTGGGGGTTTTGGGGCCTTTGATTTTTCAACGTTGCCGTTACCTTGCTCAGCTTCGCGTTGGGCCCCCAATCGCGGTTGAGGTACAGATCTGCTAATTACATGTTAGAAGTGCTCGTACTTGCTGCGTTCCCGGCCTTCAATCCTATCGGAGCCTTGTGCGGCGAGATTAGAGGAGAATTGATAACCTCAGCCGGTTGAATACTGGCACGTTCATAGTATTGATTTCGGCACTCTGCTTCGCATCTTCCGACGATGTTGCCATTAGGGATGGCTTCAATGCGACCACACAGGGACTACGCGACCAGCAGCAGTGGGGATTTCAGCAAGTGTTGGCGCTGACTGCTGTACGCAGCGAGCAAAAGTTTGGACAAATACAATGCGGCGCGTTCAAAATGTAAAGCTGACATCTTGAGCAGATAATTTTGACGGCATCAGTTGGCGGTTACCTGCTGGGATTAGGGTAGACGCTAAAGCCGAACCGACGCCGTTGTTCCATTTACAACGCGCGGATCGATAGAGAATTGACTGCTGATTTGCCGCTTGTTCCTTTGTGTTTTTTTGCTTATGGTCGCAAGCGCGGTCGGTACTGCGAAACAACTTCTTGCTTAGCCGGTTGGTGGCAAGCAGCTTGCGGTGTTTATCCAGGGCCTTTGGGTGACGTCTCCCGAAATAAACAAGATCAAATTAGAGCAAAAGCCCTGATAGTGTAACCGATTCTTTGAACTATTATAGGCTTTTTTTCCGATTATTTGCCTAGGCCTAAGACACATCTGTTTTACTCAGCACCCGTCGTGGGGGCACGATACTCGGTAACCCCCCAGCCCTTTGACCTAGAGAGACTGGCCAGGCCCTGTGAAATCCATTTTGAGATTTTTGGCAAATGCTTCACGTGGTGGCGTGCAACATCCATAGGAAATAGTAAGCACACAGCTCCGTAACTGAGTTGAGTACCATGAAAGAAGTAGTCGACAGATCGACAAATTTCTAAAGCGTGCTCATGCACTGGTACCTGGCCAAAAGCGAAGCCTGGAGACTCTTGGGTGCCTGACTGCAGGATTTTAGGTAATCGGAGTAAAGGCCTGGCAATGTCAATCTGGTTGCATATTGCATGTAAGATAAGGTAGGCGGTGTTAAAGTAGAGTAGATCGACTGCTCGATCTGTACTTTCAAAGAAAAGACTTGTTTTGAACAGCAGCTCGCCATGAGCGTCCAAAGCTACTGAGGTGTTGGGGTCTGTCAGGACCTCCCAGTAAGCCTTAGGGTATGTAGTGTGCCACTGCCAACGTATATGCACTATCCTGCGGATTGTATCTGTAACGCGATGGTTCAGCATTCTCGCAGTAGCATCAGCGTCTTTCTCATGCATGGCGGTCCCGCTTAATCGGTCAACATCTTGAAGGAGACCGGGCAAAACGCAAAACATATCGCGTAGATGCTGGGATGGACCCCTATCCTGCCTTTCGGTGGTCCAAAGCGCAGCCTTCCATTCCTCTCGCTCCAGGAAGCAGTATTTGCGGTCAATGATGAAGCACATCACCTGCAAGAACACTTGTTAGTATGGGCTATGTGCATACAGGCCAAGTGGCGCGCCTACAATCTTCATCCGGTTCTGTAATAGGAGAGAACGGGCGCCAGGCGCCTGGAAAGCGTCGGGGCCAAGCATCTCAGCCTATGCAACAGTAAGTCGATGAACCCAATCCTTTAGAATAAATCAGCTACCATGCTTACCACTGCTGCTAAACCACGAACATGTCCCAGCCAGTTGGGAACGCCGTCGGCCATGGTGAGTTCATACATACAGAGAAGCATCATGGTCCACATGCCCGTATACGCTGCTGAACTCTTGGCAGCGTCTGTATGCAGAAATTGCAGACGTCTACGCAGGAGTTTCAGGGCATTCCCGTATAACTGGGCTGAATGCTGAATCAGATTGTTCAAACCGTGAACGCGGCCGAATAAAGCCTCTGCGAAGCAAGCACTTGACACGTATGCTGCGCACGACTCATCGCCACTTGTGAGAATATTGAATAGTGCTGGGGCATCTGCCTGATGCAGAGACATTGGGTTTGACGTGACCGAAAACTCGGACACAAGATAGGACGTGGTAATTTGACGCACGAAACCAGTCATATGCAATGGGGATGTGCTGCTGCCAATACCACTGAACAAGGCGTTTGACATGGCAAGAGCACCTGCCTGCCTTCCAGAGGCGTGAGCTGGGAGCTTCAAAGGAACGATGTCTCGCCGGCTCTTGTTGGAAGCGGAGGACTTGGAGTGCTGGACGTGTCCTTGAACAAAAACTAATGGAGTGCCGTAACCGTGACACTTTCGCTGGCTCTTCTCGCATCTTTCGCAGACTGGACGCCGCTCGTCTACTCATAGTTAACTTAGCCGCCAGACTACGGGAAGCGTCCTCAGGACAACTTACCACACTTGACTTTTCTCTGCCGACATGTAATGCAACCCTTGCTAGAACGTCGTGGTTTGATGTAGCTTGCCATGCCCCCTGTACTCTGCCGTCCAGAGCGCGGAATTAATGCAGATGTTGGACCGAAACAAGGCAAGATATGCGAGCATGGGCAACATAGCCTGGTACATGCGAGGCTCAAATCTTTGGCAAGTGCCCATTATCCCTATTCAGCGTATCGACTACAGCACGTGATGGTCCGATACGCGGGCGAGCATCGCATACTGCTAACTCACTCCTTCTTCCCGCGCCGCCCCGTAGCCCGTTTACGAAAAACGGCCAACATATACGAGATGTGGGGTTCAGCGGCCGTTACCATTTGACTGTTTCCGCTTCTCTGGAGCAAGTGAACTAGTGCGGACTAGAGAAACAAGAGCCCCGCTTGACGAAATGGTAGTTGGCCAGCTTTAGCAAGGTTCAGAAACGCTTGCGCTACTGTTCCGTTTTCGGCTTGACTCGTATCGTGCACATCTCAAGTGCAGGTCATTGGTGTCGCTTAGCCAGATGCGGTAACCATGTGCGAGATGTGTGGGTCAGGACATGTTGGTCGGGTGCCTTGACTGGAAACAGCGGCTAATAGTTTATCCACTTCCTAAACCGGGCGTTGTAGGATGACCGTGCCGGATGTATTCCGCACTTCAACTTGCTGCTCCGCTCGATCCCTGCCTTACTAAATTCTACCGCGGACCTCGTATAGTTAAATTGTAAGAAAGCATACTTTAGTATGGCGTCCGTCGGGCCGAGCCACGATCTCAGACTTTCAATCAAAACACACGGTGGAGGCGTGGTGTTATTTCAAACTTGAGGCTTCCACCAGGATAACTCAAAACAATATGAAATATGGTCTGGTCAGACTGGAGCGTTTATGATTGTCACAAGCCACGACGGTAAGCGAAAGGTCACAACGGAGTGAGTAGCTCTGCCGCTTGCAGTTTGAACACGCAGATATAATGAAACGTTTAAATTATAACGTTTTTGTCTCGCTTTTGTCTGCCAGAAAGGGCTAAGTCCAGGCTGTAAGGCTAAGCGATCGCCCGACGGATGAGGAAACAAGCTACCAGTCTTGGCACACTGGTGTATGAACATTCCCTGCCTTCTCTAGTGGCAGAATGATGACTTTCCGTTGGCATGAAGATCTCGTGTTTGGACATACCGATATGGCATGTGCGGGGGGATACGTAGCCCATAACTCAAGACAAAATTCCACATGATGGGCGCTAAAAAAAATTGGCTAGCTCGTATTTGCTGAAGCTAAGCAACAAAACTTACCTTGTTATGACGGTAATGAGCATATTCACTGTTGATGTTTTTATACTAGGACGTTTTGGCATACAGATAAATGGGTGGGCCGTGTCGATCAAGAGTTGAGCCATGGGGGATAAATACGGCCGTCGCCGCAACCCATTCCTGAAAACAAGCAACCAGAATTTATCCAGTCACTTCCTTAACAAGAATCAACATAATGAAGTTTCCCACCGTCTCCTCTCTTCTCTTCGCCGCCAGCATCGGCACTGTCGCTGCTGTGGACGCTCCCTCTTCTTCTCAGACTTGCGTTCCCTACGACGGTACAATTTTTACAGGCCTTTCTGCACACGCCCATACTAACAATTATCACAGGCATCTGTTTCCAGAACGGTGTACAGTACGGCGCTTGCTGCGGTGACGGAATCTGCGCCGGTTCTCGCTGCCGTAATCCTAAGACTTCGTCCACGGCTACCGCGCAGCCCACTTGCGTCCCCTACGACGGTATGTGCCAGGCATGGTCAGCCATTTGATGTAACAGGGACTAATGGATATATTATGGCAGGTATCTGCTTCCAGAACGGTGTGCAGTATGGCGCTTGCTGCGGCGACGGCATTTGCGCCGGTTCTCGTTGCCGCAATCCTAAGACTTCGTCCACAGCTACCGCGCAGCCCACTTGTGTCCCCTACGACGGTATGTGCCAGGCATGGTCAGCCATTTGATGTAACAGGGACTAATGGATATATTATGGCAGGTATCTGCTTCCAGAACGGTGTACAGTACGGCGCTTGCTGCGGTGACGGAATCTGCGCCGGTTCTCGCTGCCGTAATCCCAAGACTTCGTCCACGGCTACTGCGCAGCCCACTTGTGTCCCCTATGACGGTATGTGCCAGGCATGGTCAGCTATTCGACTTAGAAGGGACTAACAGATGTATCATGGTAGGTATCTGCTTCCAGAACGGTGTACAGTATGGCGCTTGCTGCGGCGACGGCATCTGCGCCGGTTCTCGCTGCCGCAACCCCAAGACTGAGACTGAGGCTATACCCACTTCAACCGCTGGCCAGAATGGTGCGGTTATCACTCAGATATCCGACGGCCAAATCCAAGCTCCCACTGGTGCCACTACCGTTCCCGTCGGCGGCGCCGCGGGTAAAGCTATTCCCGGCATCGCTGCTATTGGTATCGCTGTCGCTTTCCTCCTGTAAGCGTCTCGAAATCACAGGTTATTGACTGAGGAAGGAGGCGTGATAAATTTTTGCGATGAAGCTTGCGTTGCTTGGCAAATTTGTTTACTGCTTAGGACGAGAGCTTGTTGAGATAAGCTGCTCAAGTATTTGCCCTGACTTGGAGAAAGTAATGTGCTAGTCGTATTACACCAAGCTTAATGAATTGCTTCTCGATCGTGGATATGGTGTATTTGCTTTTGTACCTCGACTGGCAAATATGCCTGGATTTGGTTCCTTGAATCGTGAGACCTGCTGATTGTCGTAGTTAACCATTTAAGAGGCAAACGGTTGGACGGTACGATCCTATGATTCAATGCGAATTGTGAGGTACTTGACTCTCATGGTTCCAGCAGGAATAACGCGCCTCGGAGAAGGCGGTACGAGGTCCCGGACGAAACGGTGAAAGACGATAAGAACAAGGCGCTTTGACTTCGACGGAGTGGGTATAAATAGGAGTATTTTTGAACTGCTGGGGCTGGCTCCAGCCAGTGCATAGTACTGTCTGGCGCGGACTCATCCTTCAGTCGTTCCGCAGAAACCATGCTTGCTGCAGCAGACTGGTCAGTACTCTGAAAATGATCCAGACGGTTTGTAGTTTGAGCGAAGCTGCAGCATACCGTTGAGGGGGCATGTGTCCCATTTCGACTACCCTGAGCCAAACCCCAGGGCCACGGTCCGACTTAACATCGCAGTTATTGACTCAGACCTTTGCGGCGCAGATTAAATAAAAGAAGGGTTATCGTTAGACGCGTTTCAACAGCAACAGTAAGGATCATTGTGCCAAAAACGTACAGTCGGGTCCGTAGCCACAGTAGCCAAATTTGGAGCAGCAATCGGTTGGGCAGGGCTTTGGTGCATTGCATTCTATGCTTTCTTGGGCATTTACAAAAGCGAAAAACAAGAGAACGAGATAGAGCGCGACATGGCACATATAAGGGCGCAAAAATGAGTGACCAGTGTATAATATAGTGTGAGTACCCATTCCCATTTTAAGATAAGAAGCTATAATTGCTGGTGTGCTTGTAAGGATATGTTTTGCCGAGTCTCTTCGTCGATCAACTGCTTTAGGTTTCTAAATATAACGGCAGAGCCCATATATTGCTCGCCATAGCTGAGATTGAACTCATAGTTGAAGCCGGGAGGGTTCTGACCTTGGTTGTGTTGTATAATAGTTTCGAGCTTATCCATGGCCTTCACCATCCGGGCTTCCTGCGTCTCTCCAGCTTCGTACTCCTCCCAAAGTGAGAGCAAAGATTCCCGGAGCGGATCCGATAGGTCTCTAGTCAGGTGCTTAATATCCGCACGCTCTTGCTCGGTCTTGTCGGGAAACTTGCTCGCCTCAACAGCTGGGATGTCGCCATGGATAGCTTCACCTAGGTCGTGCACAATGCAGAGCTTCAGTACTCGCGTTATATCCACGTCTGGTAGATCGTCTTCAAGCACCAGTGCCATGAGACAGAGCCGCCAAGTGTGCTCTGCTGTACTCTCATTTCGGCCTTTAGAGGTAAAGGAGTAACGCATAACATCTTTTAGTTGCTCTGCCTCACGTAAAAACGCAAGCTTGCTTTTGACCCTGTCTAGAGCCATTTTCCTACTGAGTGTTATTATTATATATTTTTTCTTTTTTCTGTATTCCTTTTTTTGCTTACTGACAATTCATGGGGCTTGGTATAAACGTATTTACCTATGGGGTAGAAAACAGTCAGAGTTGACGGCTTGCGTTGACTAAAAACAACGAACCTTAAGTTTTGCGCGGGCAACTTTTATAATAAGGTCGCCTCCTCCATTTACGCGTGGGGACTCGTCACATGCAGGGCCACCTAGGACCTCATCGCCCGCAGAGTACTGCCCCAGTTGACAGAGAATTGTGCCATACACGAGTCCCACAATAGAGCCAATGCGGTGTGTGACTCACTCACTCACTCGACTATGCAATTATTCTTTCCAAAGAAGATAAACATATCCGCTTTTACGTAGCAGTTTGGTTTCTCATGGTATATTCATTTCCTCTCTCTCTTTCCTCGACGTTGACAACAACCGATCCACACACACCCATTGTACTAAGCGCCTCACAGCGAACCTAGTCCTGCACTCCCGAAGTACTCATATCACTTTGCCTGATCACCTTTTCTTTTTAGTGTTTGGTTGCACAAGATTCAGCAAATGGAAGATCTTGTGAAGAAGCACCTTCGTGCAAAACTCCAGCTTTTACGTTCTGAGGAGAAACTCAGAAGCGGTAGGTAGACAGGTTGGCCAAGTTTGCAGGAGAAAAAGCTAATTCAAGTGTAATGTGGTTGATTAGACTATAATTTTCGGAATCGATTGTCTGACAAAGAGAAAAAAGCGTGCGAAATTGTTCGTCAAATCCGTGCTACCGAGCTTGCGCGGGACTGGGCACCTAGAGTCGACGACCAGCGGAATCACATTTTTCCTGGTGTTGCATTTGATCTTGCCAAGGAAACTATTAAACAAACTCAAACATGGAAGATTGTCCAAAAGCTCCCGAAAGGCGCGTTGCTCCATGCCCATTTAGATGGCATGGTGGACAGTAAGTTTCAGACGGCATTTTTTTTGACCATTATACCTAACAGCCCGCAGTACCATGGCTCATAAACGTCGCCGTTACCACCCCTGGCATGCAAATTAGATCAGACATCCCACTGACATCTCGCGGTGAGCTAAGCAATGCCACTCTGGAGTTTGAATACTCACCGCACTCAAACGCTACGTCGTCGGCTGGTGTGTTTTCTGACGCATACGAACCGGGAACGCTTGTTTCTTTGGCTCAAGCTGCCAGCGAATATCCGTTTGGAGGCCCAAAAGCGTTTGAAGAGCACATCGCATCAGCTTTAACATTTTCTACGAATGATTGCATAGCCCACCATGAAGGAATCAATCGGATATGGACTCGTTTCGAATCTGTTTTCCAAGCACTAGGGGGGATCACTTTCTATGAGCCCATATTTCGACAATTCATCCACCGAATGTTTGCTCAAGCGCTACTAGACGAGATCTATTGGATTGATCTCCGCGTTGTGTTCCTCGCTCCGTTCAAACTTTTTGATGGCAAACCGGGTGGATACCGCGATGTGCTCCGTGTATTCGAAGAGGAAATGGACAGATTCAAACGCTCGGAGGCAGGATCCGCTTTTTGGGGTGCTCGAATTATATGGACTTGTCACCGTCGACAAGACGACTCGTTTATCCTGCAAGACATGAAAAATTGCTTGGCTGCAAAGGAAGAATTCACTACCTTGATTGCCGGTTACGATCTGGTAGGGCAGGAAGGCCTCGGTCGAACGCTAGAAGAACATCTCCCATCCCTCCTATGGTTTCGATCGGAATGCAACAGGAGAGGTCTTGATATTCCCTTCATATTCCATGCGGGTGAAGTACCAGGCGATGGAGATCTTCACGACCTAAATCTGCTTGATGCCATCCTTCTAGGCACCCGACGCATAGGCCACGGCTACTCTCTCTACAAGCACCCAATAGCAATGGAGAAAGTAAAAGCCGAAGATATTTGCATAGAGGTATGCCCTATCAGTAATGAGCTTCTTCGGCTGAATGCAAGCACATCGAGTCATCCAGTCCCAGCATTACTTGCGAATGGAGTTGCTGTAGCTCTTTCAAGCGATACCCCTGGAGTGTTTGGTCACATTGGTATCCGAGTCAGCTGCGATTTCTGGGAGATACTCAACAATTTCGATTCAGTTGGATTGGAGGGCTTGGGAAGTATTGCGGAAACAAGTATTTCCTACGCATCTTTCTGCAACGAGGATGGTCGTTGGGAGGAGAAGTCTGATGGTCACGGAATTGTCCGTGCCCATTATGCAACGATCTGGCGGCAACAATGGCTGAAGTTTTGTGATTGGATTATTACTGAATATGGCCGCTCCATTTCCTTGCAATAACGTTTTCAGGGCATCAGCTTTTTGTTGCTACCTTTTTCTGCTTTTTTTTTAGCACATTACTCAGCTCATTTCTTGCAAACAACAATACATTCTATGATGCGGTAGCACTTGCCTTTACTTTTTTCTATGAACTTCACACAAAGCGCCATCAACCGATTGTATCTATAAAGAGATTTATCATGTAGAAGTTGATTTTATTTAACTTCAATGCCTCCTCTAGATCATCAAAGCATGATGGCTAATTCAGCTGTATAGGTATGACAGCTGGGCTTAGCGGTAAATATCGTCCAAGATCTTTCAATCTTAACGGGAGTATAAGCCGGTGTAGCTACTAGAATTAAAGAACCTCGACTAAATACTAATAAATTAGAAGATAGTTAGGGTCAGATTAAATAATTAAACAATTAGAGAAAATTCTTGATAGTTATTAAAAAATAAAGATATTAATAAGAATAGTTATTATTAAAAATAAATAGTTAACTATTTAAAAAAGATTTAGAAAATAAAGAAATAAAAAAAAGATATATAATTAATAAATATATAAATTTTAAAAAAATCAATAAATAAAGGTTATAAATTTTAATTAATCTTTCAATTATATTATAAAGATTTTAGGCCGAGAGGTGGCTCTAGGTATTATTACGCGCCTTATAGCGCAGGCAGCTGGTCTGAGAGTCATGAGAGCCGGCCTACTAAGACAGGCAGCATAGAACTTGTTATTATTTTTGATGCAGTCGTCGCAGTCGTTGTAGTTTCTATGGTCGCTTCAGGTTTTGTGATGGCTATTGATGTGGTTGCTAATCACTGCATTTAACAACAAAAGCATTACTTTGTGGTCTCGCTTATTTTGTATAAAATGTCTGTTAAAGATTTGAATTAATGTATTTTTTGTATGGGCCATTGAAATTAGTTACTAGATGCGCGTATATTCTTGTTTCTATTCTTTATTTTATTTTTTGACCATTGTATAGTTGTTAACAGGGTACTCGGTAGAGAGAGGTACAGCCAGCTCGTACACCTCGCGTCCATGTAGGATGCCCCAGTCCCTATCAAATCATTACCTGTGTCGCATTGCCTCCCATAGACGGTGCTGCGTTCCTGAGTTACTATCTTGACCACTGCGCACTAAGGTCAGTCCTTTCAGCACCAAGGTCGTTTCAACTGCTTCACATGCCTACGCGCATCTTTGTCATCTGCCACACGCGGACTCAAATAAGGGTTGGCTGAATCAGGTAGAAGAATGTTTTCCTATTTGCTTTCTTATCCTCCATGTGTAGAGAGCTATGCTAGTTACTTGAATAGTCCGTCCTCTGCAGCCTGTTGCCACAGTGGTGTGGGCGACCGGCCGCCTTTTCCACATTGACCCATAGTAGAGCACCCTTTCCCACTCTCATTGGCTTAGCGCGTGATCTCAAAAAGTTCCCTTTGAAGGTATACTCGACTAACCAGTAGTCTATCAACTTGTCTTCGCCTTTGATATGCACGAGAAAAGGTTTGGTGTGCTCCTGTACCGAAGCCTCAACCATCTTGACACAATAGTCGTTTCGAAAGGGAATGTCATCCAACCGTTCTGGCAGCGCGACCATCATCTCCATCTTCTCTCTACCCAGCATGATGAATGTCTTGTATCGAGTCGCGGTCTAGACTGACAGAATGTTGCTCGTGGAGGAATTGTTGCCACTCGGTGAAGTACACGCGGACTTGCTCTGCAGTTGCGTTCTTCAGTTATTGATCCTGCAGCAAGTCTAGGCGAAACTGGAACATAAACTGATCGTTTGGCTCAGTATCAACTGAGACAGGTGTATAAGGAAAGTTTTTTTTGGCATCGCCGTAGCCTCATCTAGGTCTTCCTGCGTGTACACAAGATCCCTCTGATTATAGTCCTCCACTAGTTGTTGGATCACTTGAATTGCCTTTGCAAATATGGAGTCGTCAACGGAATACGTCCGCACCACTGCGAATCCCCAAGTGCCATATGGGAAGGTGATGGCGTCTACTTTTTGTCTCATAGGTCGAGACGATTCGTTGTCGCCATGTACCGAGGCGGCCTCGGAGGTCCTTGTTCCATGAAGGCTGTGGGATGCCGCCAGAGACTATGCCCTGCAGAGCGGGGAAGCGAGCGGCCGGCTCTGACATTGGCCCAATCTTATAAATACACAGAGAGATAGATGCGAGATTTTTGAGTAAGTCGAGTCGATTCGATTTGCGAGGCGGTTTTATAGAGGGGCAGTTGTGCCAGAGGAGAATTGAGCAACCTGCGGCTGGTCAGTATTTTATGCTTACAACCGACAAATGCTGCTGCCAAGCCGCTTAATTAGTAGAGCAGCATGGTTCTCTGTCAGTATGCCAATATTGAAGATCCTTGTTTCCGTTATGGAAATACCTTGCCAGTGCGGAGTTTTTGCAACGAATTATGCTTGTCTAGTACAATTTTACCCACTTTGTCTCAGTGGGCAGTTGCAAATTGTTTCATGCCAAGAAAGAACATTTATTCCGCCAGCTCAGCGGTCCTGTGCCTGGACGCAATCGGTGGATTTATTTGGACGGTCGTGCGAGACGTGACACGGTCACCATGTAAAGCTGAAGTTTGCAGCGTAGTAATACACCATATACTAGGATAGGCCACGTACTGTGATATAGCACATGTTGGGACGCAGCATGTACTGCGCTGCCGAGCCATTTGGTCTAAAATGAGCTGGGGTCGAGTGGCGAGTGTCGCAAGCTGCTGAAGCCTGCTGAGGCCTAGTCTCCAATATCCACCAGCTCATGGACAAAACATGATGACCTTGGTACCGCGCCAGCCATAATAAGTTTTGCCTGGAGGCTTCAGGTTTAATGTGCCTCGAATGCAGTTCTAGACTTTAGAGCAATCCCAGATCCTGAGTGCTTTAATTTTTATTTTTAAATTTCATGGCTGAGTACTCTGACCATTATTTTTAGGTTCTGGAGACCTCCAGATCCAGAGCTCAATAAATGGTATTTATAGGTCCTCTAAATTTTATTTCAGATTTCAGAGTGCTCCAGACTAAGAATGCTTTTAGTATTATTTATTTTAAGTTTATCTATTATTTATTCATTTATAGGCTGCCCTGCTCGCCTTTTGGCGGCTACGCAACCGTACAGCTATCAGCACTGCGTCTGCTGGCTCAGGCCAACATGCGCTGGAGCCGATATGTTCACCTCCATCATCAACTAGTTAAATGGTTGATTAGTTAATAGATGGACACTGTGTTACTGTCACATTAGTGTATATAGACTGGTAGGCAGGGGGTACCGGCGCACTCTCTTTTACTTGAAGCATAGATTTCTGTTTTATTCCTTTGTTTAGGCATTACAATTAGCATGTTTGTTTTGCAAATATGTTCCTTTTTTTCTATTTGTACTGAGCTTCAATGGGTTAGTGCGTGTCGTTGGTGCGGAGATCTGCAGTCTAATGTGTGCCGTCAACTGAGAAAACTCCATGCAAAGTGACTTTATTCTATATAAGCATGTTTACAGCTGAGTTTCTAATTATCAGATTAACTAGCTTGGGTACTTTGACTGTAATTAAACGGGCAAATATGCCTACATGGAGGAGATGAAGAGCCGATTGTTACGCTAGAACGATCGATCTGCTTTGGCCCCGCAGAACAGCCAGATCTTGGCGCTAACACGGACGCGCATGACATCACGAAAACAAGTTCAAATGGCCGTCTTGTCTGTCATTCTAATAACTTGGCAAACACAATACACGCACTCACTCGTTGCTTTTGTTTTGACACAAGTATCGGTTTGTGTCGGATGCAAGACGGTCCTGTTTTCATGTTGTCAATACAACACGCTACAGACCTCATCAGTACAAGCCCCTACACTGAATGAAACTGGTCGCTCCTCGTCTCTTCAGCTCCCCTCTCTCACGATTGGACAGAGCATCGCGCATTCTGAAACCTGGTCTGACACAAAGCTCATATTTTCACAGTATGCCTGTAAAGCGCAGCAAAGCGGCGGCGGGTGCAATGGCCACAATCGCGAGCGAAAAGCCGCCCTCGCCACCACCTCGCAAAGTGGCTCGTCGAAGTACACGAAAATCCATCAAAGTTGTCGATGCATTGAAAATAGCCATGAGCGAGGCGGAGAGTGACGACGGTGACTTGAGCAACGATGCGTTTGTGCCGAATTCCAAGGCGATTTCCGTATCAAGGATCAAAACAGCCACCAAGGAAGCCAGATCAGAACCGGCAGCTGAGGGCGAAGATGAAATGTCTGTTGAGCGAGGCGCCAGACGGGCACCGCCTGTAAACAGCAACTCTCTGCCACTTCCATGGACGGGTCGTCTAGGCTATGTATGACTGCCCTCAGTCATCTACGTATCAAGCTCAAATTGCTGACGCAGTCTCCTCCAGGCCTGTCTCAACACCTATCTCCGGACGGCCAACCCGCCTGTCTTTTCCTCGCGCACCTGCCGCATCGCCTCCATCCTCGAACACCGCCATCCCCTCGCCGATCCCTCGCAGCCCGAGCATCCGATCAAGAACCGCCCGGACAAGACCAAGCCGGCCGATGCCGAGCGCGGCCAAAAGTTTGTCCAGGACCTCGGCGTCGCCAACGCGCGCGACGTTGTCAAGATGCTTTTCTGGAACGAAAAGTACGGCATTAAGTTTATGCGCCTCAGCAGCGAAATGTTTCCCTTTGCGAGCCACGCCGAGTACGGGTACAAGCTCGCGCCGTTTGCAGCCGAGGCCCTGGGCGAGGTGGGCAGGGTGGCGGCACGGCTGGGCCATCGGCTGACGATGCATCCGGGTCAATTTACGCAGATTGGGAGTCCCAGAAAGGAAGTCGTTACCGCCTCATTCCGGGACCTCGCGTATCATGATGAGCTTTTGTCACTGCTGAACTTGCCGCCGGCTATGGATCGTGACGCGGTCATGGTTATGCACATGGGCGGCGTGTACGGCGACAAGCAGGCGACGCTCGACCGGTTCCGCGAAAACTACGCCAAGCTCCCCCAGGGCGTGAAGCGGCGTCTTGTGCTGGAAAATGACGACGTCGCCTGGAGCGTGCACGACTTACTTCCCATATGCGAGGAGTGCAACATTCCCCTCGTTCTCGACTTTCACCACCACAACATCATCTTTGACCCTTCTATACGCGAGGGCACGCAGGACATTACGGGGTTGTACGATCGCATTGCGGCGACGTGGACGCGCAAGGGTATCCGGCAAAAGATGCACTACAGCGAGCCCACGGCCGCGGCCGTTACGCCGCGCGACAGGCGGAAGCACTCGGCCCGGGTCAAGGTACTGCCCCCGTGCGCGCGTGACATGGACTTGATGATTGAGGCCAAGGACAAGGAGCAGGCGGTATTTGAGCTGATGCGGACGTATAGGCTGCCGGGGTGGGACTTGTTTAATGACGTGGTGCCTCACGAGCGTGACGATGAGCCGAAGAACCTGAGGAGAGCGGCTGCTTCCGGGAAGAAGAGTAAAAAGGGGGCTGTTAATGAGGATGAGCTGGAAGGAGATAAGGTGGAGAATGAGATTACTCCTGAAGAGTTTGGCATGGGAGGGCCGGAGAATCGCGTTTACTGGCCTATTGGTATGGAAGAATGGTTACGACCAAAGAAGAGGGATACGCAGAAAAATGCAAAGAAGGAAGCCGAGGATGTCGATATGGAGGATGGGGCCTGAGGGGGTTTATGAAGCTATCACGATGCGTCCCGAAGATCCACAAGTGCTACGATACGGCTGAAGAAGAGGATTGCATAGCCGCTCTCACATCGTGCAACAGGCCGTGGTATAAATCTGCTGATCTTACGATGCCCCGCAGAACGGCCGCCCATCGGCAGGGATAATCTTCCTCAACCCGAGGACGACGACAAGTTTATTGTTGCCGAGTATCACCGCTTCATCAGTCCTACGGAGCACAAAAGGATTCTTGGAGTTATGGTGGACGAAGACAGTCAACCGGATTCAACGAATAATACTTCTTTACGTTTAATCCATAGGCCGAAAATACATACACGATGCAGTCGGCATATGGAGGCATTGCCAGGGTCATACAGGATACACGTGCTTATCTATATTAAGAGGTACCACCGATACCGGAATAACATTCCTCCGCAGCCTATATATACTATCCTCTATATAAGCTATCATAACTCCTCAAGTTATATAATATAATTAATTATCTCCTTATACCTTAATATAACTAATAAGTGAGTCGCATAGATAAGTGAGTCGCACACTCTGTCTAGTTTTCTTATATTTTCACCTTTATATTATCTTTATTTAATAATTATTTATAAAAAACTTATTAAAAGAGATAAGAATAAATCTTACCCTCGAAGCTCTTAAAAAAGACCTTAAATTAAATATTAAGAAAATTATATTACTCTTTAATATATTTATTATTATTATATATAATTAATATAATAATTAAACCTATTAATATAATTTTATAATTAATTTAAAGAAATTAATAAATTTTAAAAAAAAAGATTATAATAAAGTTTATTTTATAATTAGATTTATAAAACTTATTTTTATATTATAAAAATATAAAAGATATAATAAATCTATTATTTTTAAATATAATAAAAAATATATTAATATATAATATAATTAATAAGTGAATCGTGCAAATAAGTGAGTCACACACTTTACCCTATTATAATAGTGGCTTATTTCTAAGTTATAGAATAGTCTACTTCTTAGGAAGTGAGTTAGGTTAATAATTATAAGGTAATATTTAAGCGAATATTATAAGCTTATAAATCTATTAAAAATAGAACTCTTAATAATAGAATTATTATTTAAATTAATTAATAAAGATTTAGATTATCTTATATTATAGGGATATCTCCTTAAATATTTATTTATCTCTTTATTATATTCTTTAAATTACCTTAAATTACTTATAATTTAAATAATTTAAGGTTATAAATATTATATTAAATTATAATTAATTTATTATAATTTACAATAATCCAATTATATAACCTTCTTTCTCTTTTAAACGTCTTATAGGCGCCTTACTTAATCATGCCTAATTATCCTTAAACCACTCCCTTGGCCGCCTTATATTATCTTTATTTATAATATAATATTTTTCCCTTATTAATCTTATTTTTAAGATTAATATATATAGCCTATTTTCTCTTTATAAATATATTTTATTTCTTTTTTTTATATTATTATATCTTATTATATTTAATTATATTTTTAAATTATATTCTTAAAAAGTTAAATAATATTTTAAATTAATAATTATTATTAAAGAATTTAAAATTATTATTATATCTTATTTATTTTATTATTTTAAAAAACTTCTTTATAAAATAATATAAAATATTTT